>OX439462.1:7963946-8164137 GCA_949320045.1 Scotopteryx bipunctaria
AAATTGTCTGTGGCTGTTTGCTTTTGTCTTTAGTACTAATGAAGGAAGAAAGAAATAAAAGTCTAATTTCGTTTTCTCAAAAATCGTTTTTAATCCTGCGCATCTCAGTAGGAATTTCACGTTGCACAACTTTATCTTACAGATGGTCTATCATGATAAAGATAACCCTTAGTCGACTTTTACGACATGCTCGGGAGGAGAAGCAGCTGGACGCATTCAATGCTTTTTCTTTACTTCCAGTCCAACAGAGATGTAAATAAATAGCATACCTAAACTGTTATAAATATTTATGTTTTAAAATAAACGTTAAAAAATGCTTACTTTTGACTTACTGACTGACTGACTGACTGCACTGAGCGCACTAAGAAAGTAATTCCCGAAATTCAACTCCTGGAGCACGCAGCGGGAAAATGGGGTTTATTGTAAAAAACTTAACGCGAACAAAGTCGCGGGGCGTTCCACCAGTAAACACAACCCTTTTTTTGCTTCTCCTAGTCGGGTAACAAACACATAGCCCTCCTTTTGCTTCGCGTATTCGGGTAAAAACAACAATATCCCTTAAGCCCGAAACCGCGTAGCCAGCGCTTTTAAACTTGTAAGTAAATAAAAGATCCCTCTCGAAGTCTTTGTCAGTTAAAAGGCCGCATGTGAGTACAGAGCAAACGTCTCAGTATCGGGAGGGTGCTTAGACGAGATGGTAATAACGCCGAGGCAAATATATGCCGCTAGTGATTGGGAGTTATCGACAGAAACCATCGATATAATTCATTAAAATCCATCGGTAGATTTATCGATATAATCCATCTCTCTATTATAGTGGTGTCAGTAGTTTTTTCGAATAAGTATGGTGAAATGATCCAAAATTCGTCATAAAGGCTCTTTTGGTGCACTTGACACATGTTTTTGAGTATTTTAGGTTCTACGACATGCCAGTTTCCTCAATATGTGTTCACTGTTTATGTGCTTACTAGATAGACTATGCAATGTATCGATAGAATCTAATACTAAAGCCACGACTGAAGACCAATAATGCAGACCTTCTTAGTCCCACATTATAACAACACCATAGTTTTTTGTTTCACGGACTGTTACAAAGCCAGCCTCATGTGGGTACAGAGCAAACTTCTCAGTATCGCAGGAGGGTGCTTAGACGAGATGTTAATAACACAGAGGCAAATATATGTTGCTAGTGATTGGGAGTTATCGATAGAATCTATCGATAATGACGGCACATATTGTGTTCTTGGGGATAAACCAATTAACTTTTTTTTAGTATGGGTATTTTTTTATATGTTGCTAGCTGAAGTTGTAATTTCCTAGAAACATTTGCTTTCACGTCCGCGGCACTCAAGCTCTAAGCTTGGCACTGGGAACATTTTTCACAGTTATTTTATACAAACCTCGCCTTACTAAAAAGCTAATAAAATCTGCAGTCATCGATAGTATAAATTAAATCCAAAATAAACTCGATTAAATTCTATATTCGATACAAAGTGCCAAAACATCTGTAACTTTTGAGGTGTGTTTATTTTATCGATAAATTGAAACAGACTAATCCATCGCTAAGTATCCCAGCTCTAATCCTACCACAGCGGACCACCGGAAGGCTTTTTGCCTAACTTGTTTACCGAGTGCGCAAATAGAAAACTGTTTTTGTTTCAGCCTTTATTGTAAGGCTTTGAGGGAATCAATCCCACTTGAGGTTTTTTACTTCAAGGTTTTATATCATGTTACAAGTCAATGGTTTTTACCCGACGACAAAAAATTTAAGTTATTGTGTTTAGTAGCTTACGTATGTATATAAAATTAAGTTCATCCTGTTCCCCCGTAGCTTCTAAATATTGGTCATATTTTGTCAAAAATAATATATGCTAAATTGCATTCAACCATCATAAAATGAAAGAAAAAAAAATACATTACCTACTAAATTACTGAAATATGGTAGTGTCATTAGATAAGCCACTTTATTTCCCAAAACTTAAAGCTCAATTTCGGTTAAAAGCCCCTCGGCTTTATTACAATTGAGGAGCTGTCAAATCGAACAGAATTGACGTTCGAATGTCAAAAGAGATAAATTCAGTGCACCGCAGTGAGGATCTACTCCGCATTCAGACATATAAAAACTCTTAAAACGGATTCACAAGAAAAACGTCACTCAAAATTATCATAGGATTACGCTCACTCGTATTAATGTCACTCATACGCCGTCTCTCTCCCACACTCGAATAGAGGAAGGAAAGAAGGAGACAGAGCATTTTTAAGGGGGGAACATGGAAATTGAATAATGGCTAAATCAGAGCGCTCACATAAATTGGAATTAATTTTATTTTTTGTCGCGAAATCCAAGAGATTTCGGATATTCGAATTAGGGTAAGTATTTTATGTCTGAGGTTTATTTGCTGAATCTAATTTCGGGGGGCTGTGAGCTACTCTGAGTGATTTACATTTCTGTAGCTTTAATGGTTTGAGAATACCTACGTATGAATACATTCTTAGTAAACCGGCTCTTGTTTCAGGAACAATTCTGAACTCTCACATCTAAACGTTATCAAACTATTAACGATCACTAACTGACTGAGTCATAATCTATAACGCACAGCCTATACGATCAGTCCTATGGAAACTTGGAGGGCGAATTCTTCTTGTAGTGCACTAAGAAAGAAATTCCCGAAATTCAACTGCTACAAAGCGCAGCGGGAAGTAAGTAAGTAAGTTCGTATGAGCTAGTGGCCAGCTCTTGTGACGTAGTTTTTAGGCCGCCTAAAGGCCTCCGTCGTGGCTTAACGTCTTAAAAGCCAGGACCGACAATTTAACGTGCCCTCCGAAACACGGAAGCGCTCAGTTCGTAATGCCACTTGCGGTCACCTATTCCAATTGTGACCGCGTACAACGTGTCTTAACTTCAACGATCAATCAAGAACGCCTAAGCAAGCTACGCCACGAGCGCTTCATAAGTTTGAAAAAAAAAACTCAATTCAACTAAGTATTAGGTACAACGCGAGTAGAGCCACAGGCTGGTGCTAGGCAATAACACAACATTTTGAACAGTTGAGCTACTAATTTAGACTGTGAGTCTAATCAAACCCGAAAATAACTTCACTTCTAAAGCTCGTAATATTCAAAGTAGCTTTGCTTTCATATCAAAGAAGAGCGTATATTCGTCCAGAAGAAGAGATGTTTCTGAGTAAACTAAGATTAACTACTCTACCTTTGAGTCTACCATGAGTTATACAGACTGTGCTGGTTAGCGACTGTAGTACGAAATGTATTAAAATTTGTACTAGATACAGTTCTATGAAGCTATGAGGCAATGAGCCATTCATGGCATGTTATTGTACACGAAACACACGAACAAAAATATTTATTATAAGACGATGTCCACATGTTGGCCAACAAGTGGACCAACATGTGGATGAGCCATTAGATTATAAAGATAACACACGAACAAAAACTTTATTGTTTTTATTTTAACCTGTTGAATGCCAGTTTTTGCGGCTTAAAGCCATACCTGGCAAGTTCACAAACAAACGCAACAGCATTGAAATCCGCCTCGGCTTATAACGATCAGTTATTCACGCCAGCCATTCAACAGATCAAGCCGCTCAGCGGGGGGCGGGCCACAAGGCATAGGCGGCAGCGGACAAAATAAGGATTGTCTCCACGGATCTCGGGATCAGATTGAATTGGAAACGGATCACGAAGAGTTGTATCTACGGATACCCGAATCCGTTTCCATTTAGTTAAATTTTTGAATGAATAGTAATAATAGACCCCACACTAGGATTCCCTGTGTCGTTGGTATCAAAAATTCCGATACTGTTAGCGACACAAACTCATGAACATTTTAGATTTTTTTCTCGTTTTTCATATGGTATCTTCGGAACTCGTAATAGTATGTAATAGTACTTTCATTTCGTTCTGTTAATTAATTTTTCAACTTACATTTCGATTTTCTTACAAAAACTAATTATATAAAAATCAATTATTATACCGATTACCTTCAAGTTTTTAATGTTATTGTTGTTTGTCTTTGTAAATAAGTTGAATAAATATTTTAAGTAAGGAAAAGAAATCATTAATTTGTAGTTTTTTGTGAACTTCAAATAAATATTTGCAGAGGACATAATCAGTTCTCGAAATTGTATCTCTCAAATTATTTTTTTCATTCAGTAGAGTCAGTTCATCGTAGACCTCTTGTGACTTGTCCCGCAGGCCGCGCGTTCTAAATCCGCCGGCGAATGATTTGATCGCGTCTCGTAAAGCCGCGGCGCGGCTCACTGCGCTCACTCTAATGTGTTATTGCACCAATATGCACTTAGCGGGCATTGACCTCTCACCTCAAAACACTTACTTGCAACCGTACAAAACTAATTCCAATCCGAAGAGAGCCTTCAGAGGGTTAGTGGGAGGATAATGCACAATACACCCCACACCGGGAAGTCAGTGCAGATCTTTGTTCCCCTAACATTAATGAGAATTAGAATTATAGCTCTAAATTAGTAGGTAACTCGTGACTTTAGCATTTTTCTTTACAAACAAGACCAATGGCACCACGATACATACATATTATGTAGGCAGAGCCACAAGTAAACATAAGAAAACTTGCAGCCACTTCTGATTTAAAATCCTAAGATGGAAATGGTGAACAATGGTGACAGGTGATCAGCCCATCGCCCATACTGATGGTCCATCATTTTGAAGAGGATACTATCCCTTAGTCGACTTCTACGACATGCTCGGGGAGAGAAGCAGCTGGACGCATTCTATGCTTTTTCTTTACTCCCAGTCCAGCAGAGAAGTAATGCACAACGATATTGCGACAAATGTATAGAACATGAAGTTTGAAGGTCTCCGTCATGGCTTAACGACTTAAAAGCCAAGACCGACAATTTAACGTGATCTCCGAAACACGGAAGTGTTTAGCTCATAATGCCACTTGCGGTCACCCATCCCAATTGTGACTGCGCACAACCTTGCTTAACTTCAACGATCAAACTACGCCACTATGTGTATAAGTTTTCATAAATCGACAAAAAATTAACAAAATACATTATGTATTTTAAAAACATTGCTAAAACTGAGCTGTGTAAAAGTATCAAAGTGCGCTTTCGATGTGCAACAATGCATTACGCGCTACATTACAGAAACACTAAACTTTACGATAACACGAATAACTGTTACGATCTCCTCAAAGTGCGGTGCATTCCGAGTGCATCCCACGTGCTGCAGTGAAGCCGCCTGCAAACCGACTGACGCCCGATTCCTATTAGCAAAGGGTTTTTGTCTAAAAATGGATGGTGCTTTTTGGCAGATAACAACGTTGCTATGGCTAGTATGCTATGACTAGAAACCGTCAAGTCTTGTGTTAGTTGAATATAAGAACCAAGTCTTAGTGTTAAGGCGTCTGCCGTTTTGTTAGTGTGGTTAGTGAGCCTAAGGAACCATAATAAAAACTACTTTGTCTATATTTCATGTTAGTATTTTATGATGGTGACCTGCGACGCAAAAGGCGCGGGTTCGACTTCCTGCGGGAGAAATGTTTGTATTTTCTGCAAATATTTCTTTCGGGTCTGAGTGTTGTAATATTATGTATTTTATAATGTATTTAGAACAAAAAATTATATAATTGCAAAAATAAAAATAAACATGCTTATTTATAAAATATCAATATTAATGAACCGTTCCTGGCTATGTACCTCACTTATATTCAGGAACTTCTGTAGCTGCCTGTACCTAGACTTCACACAGGTAGTTTTACTTTTACTACGTAAAAATTATTTATTCAGTTTCCTCACGCACATAATAAAATATACGGTACTATCACGCCTTTATTAATCACTAAAACGTTAAAGTCATATATTAACAAAATAAAAATAAATAGGCCTTATTAGAATGTGAGGATTTTAATTTGTTTACTCCACACTCCCCAAAGTGTTCAAAGGTCAGATGTCAAAGGAAACGTCAAAACAGGTTACAGGCCCTTTGAGAGCGCCGCTCAGGAACACAAACAACGCGGCGTCCTATCGTGTGATTGACGTCGCAGTCACTTTGATCGTGCCTATCCGGGAAAAAGTAAGTTGGGACGCGGCTTTATATTTTATTAAGTACCTACGTGGCGTAGCTTTAACTGAAAATTGTTTGTATAAACCTCGGTGGCGTGGCGGGCGAGTGCTCAGCTGTGACTCAAAAGGCACGGGTTCGATTCCCGCTACGTAAGAAATGTTTTATGTTCTGCAAATATTTCTTCAGGGTGTATTATTATGAATTATACGTATGTATATACAAAAAAAGTATATAAGTAGGTACTGTATCAGCCATCTAGTGCCCATGGTACAAGCTTTGCTTAGTTTGGGGCTAGATGGCGCTGTGTGAAATGTCCACAATTATTTATTAATTTATTTATCTTCCCGCTGCGTCCTGTAGGAGTTCCAAAATTCCTTTTTGAGTACACCCCTACCTACTCATACCTTCCAAGTTTCATGTTTCTAGGACTTATGGTTGAGGCTGTGGGTCGACTGTCAGTCAGTCAGTATGAATTAGTTTTATATGGATAAAAATCGTGACGTTTTAAATGTAGCTTTAGATTTAAATCGCGTGTATAAACGCTTTGTTTCGCACGCAGCATTAGCTTAAAAATAGCCAGTATTTATTACGCGTCGACTTGAGCGCAGCTTTCAAATTAAATATAGAAATATGATTATTATAAAATACTAAATTATTTATTGTTATTGTTAGAAAACAATGTTTTATTAACAGAACGAATCGAATCTAAACAAATTTATTTATGCTAACCAGAAACATTCTAAACCTTTTAAATGATTGACTTATTCATGGACTGCCTGACAGATCGACAAACTGACACTTTCCATTAGTTATATAATTATGATCGTCTGTAAATGATTTATTTTACCAGAGGACTAACAGTTAGTAAATAGTGTAGTTTGTAATAGTGTGTGTGTGTGTGTGTGTGTGTGTGTGTGTGTGTGTGTGTGTGTGTGAGTGGGCAGAGAGGGGGGGGGGAGTGTATGTAGAGATTCCCATCTATAGTCTTCAGATTTTTTTTATCAGAACCACGTTGGTTATGAACGATCCGTCGTCCGTTAATTATTGAATGTTGGATGTGGGCGCTAGACTAGTTGAACAAAACCACCGCACGTCACTAGTATCCCGATTTGGTTATGAAAACCGATCATTGCTTTTCAACAACATTCATTAGTGTATTACGTTTGGTTTATTTAAAGATTTCATACAAATATGCAATTAGTTCAACACATGACTTTACCTGTAATTGCGAGCTGAGCGCTTCCGTATTTCGGAGGACACGTTTGCGGTCCCGGCTTTTAGGTCGTTAAGTCATGACGGAGGCCTTTAGGCGGCCTAAAAACTCCGTCACAAAAGCTGGCCACTAGCTCATACGAACTTACTTACCTGTAATTATAGGCAAACTTCATTATATCAATAGTCCTTGAGGATGTGAGGATATGGTACAAACTACTTAGTTTGCTTGAAATTACCGGCGTAAAGTTCAAAACGCAACGATAGCGCGTACTAACTTTACCTGTGCTGCCATCTAGTATATTATAAATGCGAAAGTTTGTGAGTTTGGATGTTTGTGCCTCAATCACGAATAAACGACTGAACGGATTTGAATGAAACTTGGAATATACATAGTACATGTACTGGATTAACATATAGGTTATTATTTATCCGGACACCACGCGAGCGAAGCCGCGGGCGATTGCTAGTTTATTAATATTATTTGTTTTGACCGAAGAAGATGAATGGATTACGAAAGATGACATGAGTAAGAAAGGAGTGAATACTGAGACTTCTAATAGAGGGGAGTGGAAGCAAAACACATGTTGTGCTGACTCCACGTCAGTGGGATGAGGGCAGGGAGATGAAGATTTACGAGTATATCATCAAGACTTACAAAAAAAAATTTGAAGCTCTTGATCTGTTCCGAGCTAGTATAAAACTTGTGTTTCAGAATACGTATAAATTCTTAAGTTCGTGTACGAATGGATTTTTCTGTACGAAAAAATTATGTACGCTACACAAGTACTCTCAAATGGTGAAGGAAAACATCGTGAGGAAACCCGCGGCTTAGTCAGCTCCGCACGTATTGACCATGCCTTTCCTGTGGACAAGGCCGACTAAGCTGAGAGGATAGAATAGGTGCTGGTCAAGCCAACTCCATCTTAATTCGTCCCGTTTGTGAAGGTAAAAGTTGCCTTTTGACGTTGTATAAATCATCCACTATAATAAAAGGCCTTAGTTTTCATGTCTACAGACTACACTCACTATTTTATTAGTAGATGTACATTCGTGCCAAAAGGCGATCTTATTTCATATAAACATCATAATCCCGAGAGTTATAATGGATGCTGGCAGACGTGTTTATTGCAAATCGACTTGTTTCAAATCGTAATTAATTTAAAAGGTTTAGTATCGTATTATTAGGTAACTACTAGTATAACGCCCCGCGACTTTGTCTGCGTTGAGTTTTATACAAACTTTATTTTCTCGTTGCATCTTCTAGGAATTGAGCTCAGGACCCTGGGGTCCGGAGGCGTGGCTTCAAGGAGTTATCCAAGAAGCTGATGGATGTGACCAATGACCAAAGGGCTGGCGCTTGCCTCGGACAAAGGATAAGTCTAGCTATCCAACGAGGTAACATCGCCAGCCTTTTGGGGAGCTTACCTGCGATCGGTGTTCTGTAAGCCAACTTAGAAAACTGAGCTCATGTTCATTTACCGATTACCTTAAAGTTTTTAAAGTGATATATTTTGTCAGTGAATTTCGGGAATTACTTGGTTAGTGCACAAAACCATAAAAGGAATAAGCTCGCTAAGTTTCATTCTCTTAGGCCTTATGGTTTAGGCTGTTCGTTGATTGTCAGTCTGTCAGTCAATCATTTAGTAAAGGGTATAATTCAATTAATAACCGTTAGCTTAACCGTTACCTCTAACTGATTTATTGACTGTTAATAGTCTGATAACCTAACCCAGATTGTAGTGTTAGAAACCCCGTTACCATACTACAGAAGATGGTAACGGGTCTAACAGGGTTGGCAGAGCCACAAGTAATCATAAGAAAACTTGCAGCCGCTCCTGATTCAAAGTCCCAAAATGGATATGGTGAACCATGGGGACAGGTGATCAGTACATCGTCCATATTAAGATCCATCATGCTCGTTGAGAGAAGCAGCTGGACGCGTACTATTTTTTCTTTAAGTCCAGCAGAGATAAAAAGTGATCTACATAAAATACCTACAGTTATATAACCGGTCAATCAATCAGTCTTGGAGGGTTACCAGCACAAATGCATTATGCCGGCCCATTGGCCGCTCGTGATTTATCGTAGAGGCGGTCTGTCGCACGCACGCGGCACAACTAATGGCAACACCACCTTTCGATTCCATATTACTTCTCCAAAATAGAAAACTATTGCTGATGTAATGGCGCGTACTGGAGTATCCACCCACTTGAAGTCCTCGGTGGCGTGGCGAGCGAAGTGCTCGGCTGAGACGCAAGAGGCGCGGGTTCGATTCCCGCTTAGGAGAAATGTTTGTATGTTCTGCAAATATTTCTTCCGGGTCTGGGTGTTGTAGTATTATGTATTGTAAGTATGTATTTCAAAAAAAAAAAGTAAGTATTCTATCAGCCATCTAGTTCCCATAGTACAAGCTTTGCTTAGTTTGGGGCTAGATGGTGCTGTGTGAAATGTCCACAAATATTTATTTATTTATTCCCATGGAGGGTTGACGTCAGGCAGGCGGCCGGTCATAAAACACCTTAGCCAAACTGTTACAGCATGATCCAAGGATCATGGTGTGCCGACCCCACATAGAGTGGCATAAGGGCAGGAAGATAAAAATAAATGAATAGAAGACAAAAATGCTTGGGACTGAATAAAGCTCCCAACTCGTTTTATAAACATGATTGTAAAGGGATCATTTTCCAAAAAAATAGCTGTGGTTTCTTACCTGTATCTTCCACGCTTGGTCGCGTTACGAACAGGTGTAAATGCAACGTAGATTTAAGACGTGTCCAAGTAATCCCCGTGATTTTATGGAACAAAAAAAATATTTTGATTTTTTTTTACTTTTTTTTGAAACCCGCATAGCGTAGTAACTTAAAAGTTCGAGTACTCGAAGGGAGTCCTTTCACCACACTGGTTTGAAGGAACTAATGACACGGATCTTATTGACGGCTGGAACAAGCAAGCCGCTTTACCATTCTCGACATCTGGGAACAAGTTTCTCAAGTCGAGAGTGATGGCTCGATTGTGCCTAGATTTTCTAGTTTGTTGCTCACGTCTGTTGCCAACTGTTTCGCAGTTATTTTCGTAATAATAAAAGACTATGCTGATAGCTAGTCCACACAATGGTGGACGAAACATGTAGGTATTCCGTGGGGAGCACTGATTTTGAGAAATATTGAAATACAGACATGAATTCTTTAATACTGACTGAACTGAAAAGTGTGGCGTATGTCCTATAGGTAGTTGAAATCTTTTTAGTTTCTTACCTGTAGAGATATGGAGCGCTTAGCGAACGAGTTCTATTTTGTTCTAGGTTTCATAACGATCTTTTCCTTCACTGTTTTTGAGAGTACTGGTACAGCGCACATATATTTTCCGAACAGAAAAATCCATTCTTGCACAACTGAATTCAAACCCACGTCGTTAGGCCACTAGTGTTCTCATAATAGAACAGGCATGACCAGTGCCGTGCTTTGACAAAATTTTGACCAATTTTATTTGCTATTTTGCGCCATTAACAGTTACTTATGAACAGTGATATTTAGACCGCTGGTAAGTTCTCTAAATCTGACACTAACCCTCTATCTAAATATTTCAACCTCTGTCTGTACATTATCCACAATCCTTCTATAAACAAATATTTGTGGACATTTCACGAAGCGCCATCTAGCCCTAATCTAAGAAAAGCTTGTACTACGAGCACCAAAAGGCTGATAAAATACTTATATACTTTTTTTAGTAAACTCATACTTATATTTCATAAAACTACAACACCCAGACCCGGAAGAAATATTTGCAGAACATACAAATTATTCTACCGTAGCGAGAATCAAACCCGCGCCTCTAGCATCTCAGTCGCCCGCCACGTCACCGAGGTCGTCATGATTTTTACGACGGTTCTAAATTATATTCACTTTCTCTACAAATAAAAGATCTTTCACTTAGGTTCGGAGTGTTCTAGCTGGCTTCTTCACGAGGTTGTTTTGAAGCAAATGATTGAGTGGCGCCCTCTGTCTGTTGTGGCGTGAAATAGAAAATATTATTTCGCAAATAGATTTTGTACGTCGCCCTGACAGGGCGGGAGAGGGGTACAAAAGATCAACTTTGATGCACTTACAAATCAATTTCGTTAAGTGTTTAGGTATTGTTAGTGAAGGGACACCAGCTGGGATGAACGAGTTCTTGAGCGGAGATCGAGACTCGGCAAACGTAATGTAGGACGCCCTCCCCCTAGCGAACGGCAGCTGGTGGAGACTCGACGCCTCAAGTCGAAGATAAGACGCGATGGTGCTCATTAGAGAAGGCCTATGTCCAGCAGAGGAATGCTGTAGGCTGATGATAATGATGATTTTAGAAATGGCTTGATCTTTTGGCCAAAAGGTCAGAGGGTCAGACATTGGGTCTTATTGATTAAACCTAAAATTAGAATTGAATAGCTATTAGTTTAAGTGGATCAAACTTGGCAATGTGGTCTTTATTGATGAGTTGTGGGTTCGATTCCGCAACCAAAATGTTTGTATTCTATTAATATGTTTAATCAGTAAGATCATTCTATGACTTAGTCTGCAATATACTTTTTTATTCTGCTATTGGCAAAAGAAAGGTCACTAATAGACTTTGACGTCAAACATGAGATGTACAACGACGTACAAAGATCGATTGTGTCAAGTGAAAGAAGCCTTTTCGAGGTGCACTTTAAACCTTTGTCAGAATGGTTCTATAGAAATAGTGACAGGATAGTGGCAGTAGATTGCAATAGGGGCAGTTAAGAATACAATAAGTACCACTTACAACATGGCCACTCCAAACTAGACAGTTTAAATTAAAATAATATCGAACGATTAAACATTTTGCCATTGTTCATCATCATCATCATCATGCGCAACCCATACTGTCCCAATGCTGGGTGTAGGTACGCCTTGATTTGTTTCTGCCATTCGCTTTTTAAATCAGACCTCGCGGCCCTTGCCTGATACAAGTTTTACTATTAATGTCACTAGTTCTTTTGAACCAGTGTGGTGACAGGTAAACTCCTTTTGTATAGTGCCGTCCGATTACTAAAATGCCGTTAAGTGACATTTGTTCAAATTTGACTTTTATGTACTAGGGCGAAAGCGCTTTTTTTCTCTATCGACCAGTATGCGTTATATTTTCTATCATTCATAAGTATTGAGATTTGGAGCCGCACGTACACCTCTATCTACATCCGTTTTGGACTTTTTCGATTCTAAAATACGGTTAACTCATTTTACATTACTGAAACACAAAAAGTTAAATAAAAAATCACAAGATAAACTTGTATTCTAATGCAATATATACACTTGAAGCTTATAAAATACAAAACATTTTGGTATTTCAATAAAAACTGTAAGTCTTCAAAAAGTCTAGAAAACAATTTTTTTCACGTTTTTGCTCCATTTTAGAAATCGGACGGCAGTATAATTAGACACAGGTCATGTCCACTCATTTGTCCGTGACATTTAACTTACATCCACGCTTGATGGACTGTTGAGAATATAGAACTTACGTTGGTGTTCCTTCCAGGCGGTGGACTACTTGAAGAAGCGGACGCCAGCGCGCGCCGCGCTCATGATAGCCGCAGTGTGGCTGATGAGCGCGCTGGTCTGCATCCCGCCACTCCTCGGCTGGAGAGTCACCAGGCCCACGGAGCAGTTCCCACAGTGCAAGGTAAAGGCGAACACACTCCTTCTCGTTGTCTGACTGATTTCACTGGAAGAAAAAGTTTACGTAGTCGAATTATGTGTCTTTGACCGTGTCGCCATGGTTCACCATATCCATTTTAGGACTAAATCAGAAGTGCCTGCAAGATTTCTTATGTTTACTTGTGGCTCTGCTCACCCCATTAGGGATACGGGAATAATAATAAGTATGTATGTATATATGGGCCGTGAAAACATCAAAACCGCAGTCTGTCCTGTTCGTCTACTATCCCATTTCATAACAAAAAAGAACTTACTTTGTAATCTCCTCCGAACAGTGTCCGCGCCAAGTCTTTGTATGGTAATAAATTAAACATGACGAACGATGTATATTTTACTAGAGGAATGTCCCGCGACTTTGTCTCTTTTACCTGCGAGTTTTAGGAATTGAATTTCGGGACTTTTTTTCTCAATGTGCCATAAACCAAGAGGAATCTACCATTTAAGTTTCACGCTTCTAGAAATTATGGTTTAGGCTGTGCATTGATAATCAGTCAGTAAGTCAGTCAGTCCTCCTGTGTCCCACATCAAGCCGGCAGTATCATGGCTGGCGCAAGTGCTGCGGTTTCGCAAACTAATGATTCCCTGAGCACCCTCGTCGCTCTCAGCTGCTTACTTGTACTTAGTGATACGCTGGTTCTGTTCACACCGAATAAAGGCTGCACACCGACTTCAGCAAGCCAATAAAAAGCGGCATACATTGTACGACAGAAAATTTGTTGCTATGATAATTTGACGACCTCGATGGCGTGGCGGGCGAGTGCTCGGCTGAGACGCAAGTAGCGGGTTCGAATCCCGCTGCGGGAGAAATGTTTATATGTTCTGCAAATATTTCTTCCGGGTCTGGGTTGTGTAGTATTATAAGTGTGTATTTACAAAAAAAATATGTATATAAGTATTCTATCAGCCATCTGGTGCCCATAGTACAAGCTTTGCTTAGTTTGGGGTTAGATGGCGCTGTGTGAAATGTCCTCAAATATTTACCTAGGATCTTGTAAGATGAGGTCACTGCTACTGGAACACAAGTGTTTACAAAGTATTCCTCACAGAGACTGACATTATTCTTGTAACTGTAGTAAAAGCAGCCGGCTTCCGACACAAACCCGTCGTTGAAACAAGTTAGTTGTGGGTTAGCCCGCTAAGCACCTGGTATGTGGAGTTCAGAAGAAGTTTCCTCAAGTTTATCATAACGTAGGAATGTGGCTGGAATACTCCGAGCTGGAGGCTTGTCGGTTTTGGGGTTGGAAACTTTACATAACGCCTCTTCCCTTTCTAGTGTCACAGGTTCAAGACCAGTGCAGGTTTAAAGTGCCCCCAAGAAACTTGAGACGTTGTTTTGGTGCCCAGATAAAACACAGATTATGTCTAAAATCATGTGTGGAAGATAATTTTGAAACAAAGTTTCAAATCTTTCTCTTCTATATCTAACTAAACCCTTTTACCATCTATACTAGATGATTTATAAAGCGTCAGGTACGGGACGCTGTAGTGTCCGGAACGAATTTAGATGGAGTAAGCTTGCACCTATTCCATCCTCTCAGCTTAGTCGGCCTTATCCTCAGGAAAGACTAGGCGATACCTGCGGAGCTGATTAAGCCGCGGGTTTCCTCACGATGTTTTCCTTCACCGTTTGAGAGTACTGTGTGCCTGTAACTTTGAGAGATAGAGTGAGAAATAGCGTGATAAGAGAGCGATGTGGAGTGAAAGAAGATGTAGTGATGAGGATTGAGAGAAGGTATGTTAAGATGGTCCGGTCACGTAGAGGATGAATGAAAGAAGATTAACGAGACAGGTGTATGAGGCGTATGAATGGTACCGTTGGAAGGGGAAGACCTCGGCATATCTACCTGGACCAAATTGAAGTTTTCATCAACATTTGCTCCTGACTGTAGCAACTCTGAAATTGTCACCTACACCCTGACGACATCTACCTCAGGCGTACCTCTGCCCCGTAATTTGGTGCCTGTAATTCCGTCCTTCGAACTGGAAAGCCATTACCGATACAACTACAATTTACAATAGTATGCATAATGTTTTAGGAAATTAGCATATTGAATGCGAGGAGCTATAGCCCTGAATATAATTAAAATGAGAACTTAAACGTATTCTCAAAGTGTACACATTTATGTCAGACCACTCCCCCGATTTTTTAAGAAACATTTCTTTACACCTGTTCTCTCGCTCAAGACGTTCGACTTAAGTGGTTTATAAATATGCAATTTCATAATCCGACTTTCAAAAATTCCCAACTAAATATATTTAATATACTTGAATATAAAATGACTTGCAAAAATTTTGAACCTTGATGGGACTTGAACCCGCTGCAACTGTAAAATTTTCGAGAATTGTAAAAGTGTCCCTAAATGTGTGATCATCAACATTTCGCTAGTTTTGTCCCACTGTTGGGCAAACCCTCTCTCCTTTTTCCAATCTTCAAGTTCTTTTTTTAGGTGTGTGATAGACATTGTAAATAATAAAAATGAATATAATTGCATTAACATTTTTAATTTTAATAACTCCTGCAACATTTTTCCACAAGACAAAACGAATTACTTCCCTAAGCAAGGCAGCTCATAAATTAAGACGGTGCTACACGAATGATCTATCGTTCTCTCCCGGTGTGATGTACCGTCTGGAGATAGCATTAAAATATTATGACACTAATGTGCGCCGGCTTTAGCAAGCTTTTGTTTACGTTTCTGAGTAGCTCCTTCGCCTACCTTTAACGAAGGTGGATATTATGTGTTCCGCAGTAGTTCCATAATTTTTTTTTTATTGGTACTTGAGAAAAATTATCTACTATCCAGCACACAATACAATGCATCTTTCTTGTAAAAACACAATGTTATATAACATATTCAAAAAAACTATTATGACCACTTAAAGCATGCATATACGATGGATGATCTTAAGATGGACACAGAATAACTTTGAATGGTGAGGACGAGAATGATTTTATTTTATGATTCTTTATTTATTTTAAATTAGCTTTAGCCCGCGGCTTCGATCGCGTGATATCCGGACAAAAAGTAGCCTATAATGTAAATGTTATGTCAGCACACATACTATGTATATTCCAAGTTTCTTTCAAATCATACATCGTCACATCTACACATCCTCACAAACTTTCGCATTTATAATATGAGTAGGATTCTTCCAAAATAAGCGTGCGAAACCACGATAAAAGTTTTAGCTAAATTTACCAAATATTTCACCAAAATGAATATTTTTTCTCCTAAATACCTATTATTCAAACAATTAAAATACTTCTATCCTAATCTCCACATTAAAAACTTTGACACGCATCCCTAAAGCCTCGTCCTCATTAGAGCCGCGCTCTCCGTGCCGGCCACTGTGAGCGAGCCCTAACACAGTATTATTATTTATTGAAAAAGTAATTTAAACAGATTTTAAGTACGGAGGAAGCTTATTTCACATTTTTAACCGACTTATGAAATGTGAAGATTTTCAACAATTGCATCGGTGTTTATTTTTGTATGAATGTGTTTTTATGTCACACAATATCTCCAACAATCCGAATCCGGTGATTGAGAAAAGCTTGTGTATTCTATGTAAATAGGAGCATTCCTCTTTTTATCGCACTATAATCCTTTTGAAAGAAGTTCTTGACATATACAGCCATTTTGTCATGCAGCTATAATCGAGCCGGTAAAATATACCGAGGCTCAAATCACACTTTAGTCCTTTCACCACACTTGTTCTAAAGAACTAGTGACACAGGTAGGATCTAATGGTAATCTAATTTGCATTTCCCATTCGGGCCTTTCCTCCACACCACCGATTTCGTCAGTGATTATGATGATGATGAGGGAGTACTCCGCCGGGATCACATTGTGCAAACGAAGCGTCCAATTTTAAGCTTTTTCGTAGTCGCGCGAAAATTGTTTACATATGCACGCTGACGGTTTTGCTTAAAACATTTGCATTCAGGGCGATTTGCACTTTATCTGATTGTGTTTAGGTTCACTTTGGAATGGAGAACTGTTTTTGAAAGTAAGTAATTAGTCTGGAGTATCGGATGGGGCATTACGGGATGGAATAAGAAATAGGATTGCGCATTCATCAGTATTCATTACAGTTGTATTATTTTAGAGTGTTTTGGAGTTTTATAAGTTTCCCTTTGATTCTAAGAAACATTACCGTCTATGTACTTGGTGGTATTACAGCAGGTGGCAACATTTCTCTCTATTGAGGACGATTTTAGGTGGAGTTCGTTCGCTTGGTACGTTCATTAATCTACTATCTCCCCACCCCGTCTTCGCTCGGGTGTACTTATGAAGAAAATGAGACAAAACTACCCTTTACAGTACAACCATGCAATGAAATAGAATGAAAAATACTTCATACTTAATTTTTCAAGATGTAATCCTCAAAGAAGGGTGTTATTTAAAAATAAAATAAAAAGAAACTGAACAACTGAACGTCAATCTGTCAATTCCGACAATATTTTTGAAGATCTCCCTTCTATCTTCTGTCTTACTTCCATTTTTAAACGAAGATTTTTACACAAAGTTTCCACTTTTCCGTGCAATTTTAAAAATATTTCTTTGTCTTGAAAATTACAAAAACAACAAAAATAGAATTTATCAAATAGGTGCATTCGTTCTGAAGTGAGGCGCATTCATATATTCGGCAATTGAAATAAAACATTTTTACCTAAAATTAAAACTTATTTCTTTTGTGCCTCTCGCACAGGGTTCCGTACACGAATTGTGCCAACGGGACCCTATTACTAAGCCGCTGTCCGTCCGTCCGCCCGTCTGTCATTGAGCTGTATCTCATGAACGGTAATATGTAAGTAGAGTTGAAATTTTCAGTGTGTATATTGCCGCTACAATAATAAGTAATAGGAATAAAAGGGGCCCCATACAAGAAATTTTATGTACATGTACGATGGTACGGAACCTTTTGCGTGTGAATTGGACTCGCACTTGACCGGTTGTTATTTATATAGATTAGGAAAACCCTCCTGACTTTTGGCTAGGATCCTAATTTTCTTAGAACTTGGAATTCATAGCAGTAGTAAAATTATAAACGTTGTTAAAGAGTCTTTTGTTGCGGGGTAGTTAAAGCCACGTCCTCACTTGGCAAAGAAACATTTCTGCTTATCGTTTTGGCACCCACTTTGGATACATAAATTTGGGTTATTCACGGGGTCAAGTCAAACCTCTTAAGTTACTTTACGAGGATTTTAGTGCAGTTTGAGATGAACGACCTTTGATCTGAATGTAGATGTTTTTGGATTACTTACAATGGTTCTTATTCTACCTCTTAAATGACTACGAACAGAAAGTTGATTCGCTATTCTGAGGGTACAAAATATGGGCCTAAAAATGGTTTTTTAGGCACACTAAAGGTATTTTCTTACTGCTATGCATCACAAGTAAAGCAGGTGACAAAAAAACTAAAGGTACTACTCGTACTAGTCCTTTCATGTACTTGACACATTTCGAAGGTTTCGTCACGATGTTTTTCATTCTGACGTTTCTTTCTTTCACCTTTCAGCAAAGAGCATGCTTACAAGCATGCTACCTGCACGTGTTTGTACCTTCACAATGAAGCTTCCTTATTTATCTAAGATGCCGAATGCCAAGGAAATTCATTACTCCCACATAAAGGCAACACAAATATTTGACGGCCCTGTTTGAGTGTTCATTATGGGGTTAATTTGAATGGCCGTGGGGATCAGGGAGGGTTAATCTGGGAGCAAAAAGGGGGCCGCAGAAAAAATGCTTGGTCACAGGTCTCGTAAGAAGCGGGCTACGGAAATTGCTGAGTTTTAGACTGGCCTACATAAAAAGTATTCAAAAATATTCGGAATGTCCTTTACAAGAATTCAAAAGGAAATATACACATTACTTTATACACAGGGGGGTTTAGTTCAAACACTGTTTAACCTCTGTCAGATGTTTATAAGAAGTAATCTAATTCAAAGTAATAAAGAAAGTTTTATTTTTCATTTCATTTTATAATATCCATTCATGACGACTATACAGACGACGTTATCAAATGTTTAAGCTGGCGAAGTCAATATTTAAAAATAAATTGGCACTTTTATAAACATTTTTCAACCTTTGTCACAACTAGAAAAGTGTTTTTATGGAGTAATAAAATATCTGTAACGATAATATCTGACAGAGAACCAAAGTCACCGACATAGCTCAGAGAATTAGCAAACTGGTCATATCTGCCGAAGAACCGACAACCGTTGGGGTAAACGAGTTCTTAAGTGGAGAACGCGACTCGGCAAACGTAGTGTAGGACGCCCTCCGGCTAGCTGGAGTGAGGGTCTGCTGCTGGCTGATGCAGAGACTGGATGCGTCAAGCCGGAGATGGGCGCGATGCCGCTCATCAGGGGAGGCCTATGTCGAGCATTGGACGGCTGATGATGATGATTAAAAACTCCGTCACAAGAGTTGGACACTAGCTCATACGAACTTACTTTTTACAGTTCAACTTTGGACAGATTTTAAGAGGACACATTTCGTTCATCGTTATAATGAAAAAAAAATCTGGCTACATCTTCTTGTTAGTTCGTTACACACAGATATCATGTGTGTAAGTAGTTTGTATGAAACTCAGTAAAATAATTTCTGGATGTTTAGAGCCCGCCATAAGGTAGAGTAAATAAAAATTTCTTTAGAGGGTTAAATACAAATATTTTGTACAAATGAAATAACTATAGAATGTATAAAAAAATCATAAGCCGGAACGTAATCACAAAATAATTCGTTAATTCCGAATTGTCGGCCAAATTATCCCATAATTTCTGAGTATTCACAAAATAATCTAATCTATTCAAATTGTATCCGTGACGGCGTAAACTCTCCTAAATTCCTTTATAATTATAACAAATAGCTCGTTTTAACACTTAGCCATTAAAATTATTTCAATTTACATAGCTATAAATATTCTTTACAAAACTGTATTCAAAATGTTTTCCTAAAACCGTAAAACAAAGCCCTGAGAAGAATGCGCTCTGTGGCGTAAACCACAGACTGAGGAGAAAATAACTATATAAGTCAATTAATTATCATCGACCTTGGTAGCGTGACGGGCGAGTGCTCAGCTGAGACGCAAGAGGCGCGGGTTCGATTCCAACTACGTGAGAAATGTATGTATGTTCTGCAAATATTTCTTCCGGGTCTGGGTGTTTTAGTATTATTATAAGTATGTATTTACAAAAAACAGTGTACAAAAGTATTGTATCAGCCATCTGGCTCATAGTACAAACTTTGCTTAGTTTGGGGCTAGATAGCGCTGTGCAAAATGTCCACAAATATTTATTTATTTCTGTGGAAAATCAAATAAATATACTCCGTCCAATCTTTTATTTTACATTGGACAGCTGAGAGCTGAAAACTTGAGAACGTAACTGTTTCATAATTTTCAAATGAATCTTTAAAATGTTTAGTAAAATATAAACTGCCTAACCATATTTATCTATCCTATTTATTACCCAACAAAAACATTGAAATGCCTTAAGTATGCAGTTACAACCGCTCCAAAACGTGGATAGAATAATAGAAAAAATCGTATCAATTGTATTAATTTAGTATGTATGGTACAACCAAGCCATCCATTCAATTTCAAAAATTTTATTCTTACTTGCAGCCTTACACCATAACATTAATTTACCGTTCAAGAATCATGCTTCTATCATAAAATAGATAATAATAAGTCACCTATATAGTTCTGATCCCGCCCTAGGCTCCCCTATGTGGTGGGTATCAGAAACTACTAGTAGGTACCATTACCCACCACAACATCCAGACCCAACTAATATTTGCAGAATATGCAAGAATCTCTTCTATCCCTCCTTAATGTCGAATCGAGCACTCGCTCGCTACGCCACCGAAGCCATCCTCCGTTGTACTCTTTATTAAACCCCGAAATTTTCACAAAAAAGCATGTAACAGCGAGACAGGGAGAGTTCTGTGAAATATTTACTAGCAGCCAACAACAGTGGGCTCTGGGGAGGGCATTCTTCATATATCAACCGTGTTGTCGTGTCTGTCCGCAATAACACGCGGTAAATCATGTATGGAGCCTTCTGCTTGTTGGTACAGTAAAATCAAAAAGGATTAAATAATTATATTTGCATAACAAAAAGAAAAAAATACGGGTAGTCGTAAAAAAACAAACATCCAAATGGGTGAGAAAAAGGGGTTTTGAGAGAAAATTAAGTCTTTTTGAACAGTTCATTATTTTTAAAATACTTTTGTCATAATGCATAGTGTTCGAGGTACAGATAAGGGTTGGGGAGTCAGGTTCAAATGGCGGCCACGGGCCGAGAGACGAAGAGTAGAACGGCCTCCTGATGGACCGATGACATTTTAAGAGGCGCGGTCAGTGGACGGTAGAAGCACAAAGCAGCGGAAGTATTTTGGTCGGTCCCTTTAGCAGGGGACTTCTGTAGCCTGATACTGATGATGATGAAGATGAAAAGTGCCTGATATGAACTACTAATAAATATCTATTGATGGTTTTTCGATGAAATACACGCGGACACTGGTGGTGTAGTGACAGCGGCAGCGCCTTCCGATCCTAAGATTCCGGTCGGGGGTTCAAGTCCTGTCGTAATTTTTCTCTTCAAAAAGTTTATGTGCGCTACCAGTACTCTTAAACGGTGAAGGAAAACATTATGAGGAAACCGGCATGTCGTAGAACCTAAAAAAAGTTAGAAAACATGTGTCAGGTACATGAAAGAAGCCTTTGAGGCGCACTTTAAATCCCTTCACCACACTGGTTCGGAAAAACTTGTGACCCGATTAGTACAAAGTAATGAAATACACACCAAATTGAATGTAAAAATAATTCAAGTTATTTATAGGTACTCGAGTAACTTCAAAGGCTCCTGAAATTAAGTCAGTCAATAACTTGAATCCAATAAAGACGATCAATTATATAGAAAAAGGAAGTTACGCTTCTGTCTGTGAAAAATATTTTCAACTTTAATACGTACAGTCAGCGCGGGAAACTCCAGTTTGATTCTAGCTATCCGAGGTACATCAGTTAGGGTGACATTATGAAGTTAGTCAATCAATTGTTTAGTTATTTGTAGACTGTTAGTTTACTTCTGAAAAGAAAAAAAAAAGATGTGTCACTTGTGGCTTAGTGGTAGTGGCCCCGCCAGTGGGATTTTCTGTTCGAAAAAAATATGTGCATTTGTATCTGTACTCTCATACGGTGAAGTAAAACATCGTGAGGAAACCGGCGTATAGGACCTATGAGTGAGACTTCAAATCTTTTCACCACACTGGTTCGAAGAGAAGTAGTGAACCGAATAGTTGTAGTATACGGTAGTATCCCTCTTAAATCTTCTAGTACCTACTCAAGATAGATCATTATATTTATATCTAAAGTGTTAGTCAGCGGCTAGTCCAACACGTTTGCGTACCTATGTAATCTATATTATTTTATAAACTATATTAAAATAACGCTTATAAGGCCAAAGTTTAGAAAATATTGACCGTGTGGTTCTGACATAACAAATTAAATCAAAGTGTACAATGTCTTGTAGTAATGAGAGAACCTAAACAAATATGAAACTCTGATATAGTCCAATTTTAACACGTTCCTCTCGAGGGAAATCAGCGAAAAATACTCATATAAAATTCTCTTCACCAATAATGAATTATTTATTTTGTTACGTTCCAAGATTTTTTTGGTTTAAACCTTAATTAGCACTCTTTTGTCGCAACTTATAAAAAGCTTTTATAAAATATTAATTTTCAATAACAAACTTTTAACAGAGGCTTGAGAGCACTGGTGGTCTAGTGGTAGTGACCCCGCTTTCCAATCCTAAGGTCGTAGGTTCGAATCCGGTCATGCACCTAACCCAATGCATTTTTTTGTTTGAAAAACTTATGTACCAGAACTCTGAAACGGTGCAGGAAAACATTGTGAGGAAAATGACATGTTGTAGAAAAACATGTGTCAAGTGCACAAAAGGAGCCTCTTTGATGCGCACTTAATTCTTTCTCCATACTGGTTTGAAAGAACTAGTGGCACTAGTAGTAGGTAGTAACAGAGGTTTTTTAACGACTCTGTTAGATTCTGTCAGACAGACGTGTTCACGCACATATATATAAAAGTGAACACTACATTTTACAATTTAATAAAAAAACTGTCTTTCCTGTGGACAAGGCCGACTAAGCTGAGAGGATGGAATAGGTGCTGGGCAAGCCTACTCCATCTTAATTCATCCCGGGCACTACAGCAGAGCGTCCCGTTTGTGGAGGTAAAAGTTGCCTCCTGACGCTGTATAAATCATCTACTATAGATAGTAAAATGCCTTAGTTTTTTTAAACTGACCAACTGGTTAATAACAGCATTTTCGTTCTCATTTTTTTTATAATTTCCTCTTTTGGGCAGGCGATAATTCAACCGCCTGCCCTTCAGTCGTTCGTAAGTTCATTTTCCTTCGTTCCTTGCTTCTTTGGGTATTTCTTTAGTCGACGGTACCTACTTAATTCTTCACCGTTTGAACTCTGACTTGGCCTTAAGGCCAGGCACGCCGGTCGCATTCCTTCTTATATTGGCAACGAGAATGTCGAGGGTAGCTCGCGCCCACGACTTCGGTTGCTTTTCTTATAACAAGTAACGCATATAAAAAAACCGACTTGATAGATAGGAGCTTCTTTATTGTATATAGTAATAAAACTCATGTACATAGCCGCATTATCTTATAACTAATCTTTGTGAAATTACAAGAGGTCGTGCTTTGTAGAAGATATAAGATAGCAAAATTTTCTCATACATACAAATACATATATCAAATTATTCTTGACTAAAAGTTGGAATTAATTTGTTTGTGTCTCGGAAATGAGTAACCGATTTGAATCCGGTTTTTAAAAGGTTTTTTTTTGGGTATAAGTTTTACTGTTCCGTGTATTGTTCCTAGCCACTATTTGATAATAACGGTTGATTGTTTTCCTTCAAATTTAATGCAAAATTCCCTCTAGAATTATTTTTTTTACAAAATAGCGATTCGTATGACCGGACGAATCCTAAAGTTATTTAATGATTTATCGAGTTAGGAAAAGCTACAAAAAGTGAGAGAAACCTGCGAGAATTACCCCGAAACTAGGGTAATTACGCCCAAAACGGGGTAATTGCGTTACGTACGTTCGAAAAAGTTTTAATTGTGTTTGTTTATTGCTTTTTTTAGGGAAAAAAGTGGTTGGAACTTTTTTTATTGCTCTAAGAAAAGTAGGCAATAAATTCTAATACGAATAAAATAAACATTGCCTACCTTTGTTTATAAGAAATGTACGAGATGTACGAGACGGACGAAAATGAATTTACCTACATCATAGTTTAGTTAGGCGAATGAGGGGAGGTTCTACCAAACGGACTCACTATATTCCAAAACAGGGTGTAGATATCTGTTCAAATATCCAGCTTATCTATATATTTTTATAGTATGTATGCGACAAATAAAGCTGAACTTATTTTAAATGTTAGTTAATAGAATAAGTTTTTTAAGCTCCAGCATGAGTTTTCCCCAACGGTTCGAGGGACATCAGAAGTTCACACCTCTCAACTTTGTTGTCTATGGAAAGGTTCCATAGACTTGAACTTGAATTTAGTTTAGTTGAGTTTAAACCAGTTTAAGTTGTCTGGGAGACATCGCCATATGCGATAAGACAGCCAATTAGTAAACTATGTACGTTTCCAAACAAATTGTTTAATAAAGTATTTTTCATTTAATTTCATTTTACGATTACACCACGACATTGGTGGCGTGGAGGGCGACTGCTTGACTGAGATGCAAGAGGTGCGGTTTCGATTCCCGCTACGGGAGAAATGTTTGTATGTTCTGCAAATATTTCTTCCGGGTCTGGGTGTTGTAGTATTAAAAGTATGTATTTACAAAAAAAGAAGTATATGGTAATACAAGCTTTGTTTAGTTTGGGGCTAGAGGGCGCTGTGTGAAATGTCCACAAATGTATATTTATTTATTTACTGGCTAGCGATAATACACTAAAAATATATAACATCACAAAACAGATATTATGTAGTTACTTTAACTCGGAATTACCACTTTCTAGGGCAAGTTTTCAAAGTCATCATCATCATCTTCCTGCCCTTATCCCACTCTATGTGGGGTCGGCACAGCATGATCTTTTTTGGATCATGGTGTAAGAGTTTTGGCTAAGGTGTTTTATGACCGGCCGCCTGCCTGACGTCAACCCTCCTTGAGAATACTTGCTTATTGTATCTCATCATGTTGGAAGATACTATCCCACAGTCGACTTTTACGACATGCTCGCGGAGAGAAGCAGCTGGACGCATTCTATGTTATTTCTTTACTCCCAGTCCAGCAGAGAAGAAAGTTTTCAAAGTATTTATTGTAAAGTCGCTGTCGAGTTTATCCTGGGAACACTCTTGGTAGAGCTACTTAATGCAATAAAACAATGTAGGTTTAAGTTGAAGTCACTTAAAATTATCCTTGTTGTTCCAGGTATGTACACATCGGTTTTTCTTCGAGGAGAAATTTAAAATTATAAGGTTGGTAACACAAAATCAACAGTATGTTTTAGATTGCATTTTCTAGCGTAGTAATTCCCTAAAATTCTCGCTTTCTAGATTATTTGATGTCTGAGGGGGTAGTCAGAGGCACGACCAAAGGTTCAAGTAATTAAGAAAAAATCAATGATTAGATTCTATTTTACTATCTATATATCGTTTGCAACGGTCTTAAGATAGCCTGACTGTTTATTTTGTATTTTGTAAATTATACCTATTTCTATTAATAAGTTTTTCTCTTTAAACTAAACTTATTACCTTCTAATTTTACCTTCAACTTTAAATTTTAAAAATTTTATTCATTTTTCAATACTCGTGTTGAATATTTGAACCATTTCTAGCCCATATTTTGTGGCATAATTGAACTTTCTTACCGTTCCGGATATGATCCAACACTCGATCGCTTTTAGGAAATTAAATCTGCCGCCTGCTTGTACATTTTAATGTGGTGTGGATTCACACCGATTTGTAATGCTCTTAATCCTTATAAATAAAATCCCACTGTTGGGCACTGTTGAGTAAATTTACAATAACATTACCCCGTGTCTTTAGCCGCGTTGAGTTTCATACAAACTTCATCTTCCAACTGCGTTCTCTAGTAGTTGAATTTCGGGAATTCCTCTGTAATCCTTATACCACCCATAAGAGGAATTTACCATCCAAAGTTTCATGCTTCTAGGACCTATGGTTTAGGCTGGGCGCTGATTGTCAGTCAGAGAGTAACTCAAGTCTATATTTATATTCGTATATTTCATCATCATCATCATCTTCCTGCCCTTATCCCACTCTATGTGGGTTTTTGCTAAGGTGTTTTATGACCGGCCGCTTGTCTAACGTCAACCCTCCTTGGGAATACTTGCTTATTGTATCTCATCATGTTGGAGGATACTATCCCTTAGTCGACTTTTACGACATGCTCGGGGAGAGAAGTAGCTGGACGAATTCTATGTTTTAAATCATGTATTTCATATGAATTATAAATATTCGTTAGACTGACAGAAGCATCTGTAATTAATTTAACAAATCCTTGTCGGTGTGAGCGGCGCCTTAATGTGCTCTAGAGCCTGAGCGATCGCTGTTAAGGCTCTTTTTCACCTGCACAGTCGTAGGCACTCGTAGTAAGTCGTATAACATTATAAGCTATGTTATACTTGATACGACACTAAGAAATATGTCATTGGTTATGTGACGGTTGGAGACACTTGTACAGTCGTATAGCGGATTTCACCGTAATAACATAGTTCAAAAAGAGTAAAAATATAAGTTTAAAAAATATTTCATTTGTGAGGTTAGGTTAGTTTAGTTAGACGACCTCTGTGGCGTGCAGGCGAGTGATCGACTGAGACGCAAGAGGCGCGGTTTCGATTCCCGATCATGAAGAGATGTTTGCATGATCTACTTACAAATATTCCTTCCGGGTCTGGGTGTTGTAATATTATGTATTATACGATTATCTAAGAAATAAGTCAAAGGTATTTGATACGAGTATAATGTGTCGGTTGCGGATCTTTCACTCGTAGTATCGCCATATGATTGTGCGAGTGTAAAAAAGTAAGTACTTAGTATACGATTGTCTAAAAATACGTAACACACATAATCTTTTCAAAACAAAAAATCTGCGCAGGCTTACGCTCAAACCCACAAGTGTAAATGTCCCCTTAATATGTTTTCGCAGGGCCTGAGCGATCGCGCCCGTATTAAATGATGTGGGAAAAATTATTATCTCCTGTCTCTTTCACTCGTTCGCGTCTGTTTACCCTCTCCCTCGCACACCCGTATGTTAATCTGTCCGGAAAGTCGGTTTACGCTGAAAGTGGTTACGGATTCGCGAATGTGACATTTAGAAGGCCTTTGTGCTGTCTAGAAATTATGTTGACTAAGGTTTTGAGAAATACAATGTAGATATTACGCTCGTTTTGAACCGACTGCGGAGGGTAGTGTTCTTTATGGTCATAGGTTCGAGTTCCAGGTAAGCGCGGAAATTGAGCCATTTGGAGTGGTCGTATTTTCAAGATAATGTACGAAAGAAAAACATATAATATGCTTTCACATGTAATATCAAAATAGCAGCATCTTTTTTCACGAGAATTTTGTCTGTGTAATAAATTCAAAATCATTCTCTACAAATATTGTAAATAATAAGTTTCTTAGGATGTGAGAACGTGACACATTTTAATAAGCTTGTAAATAGCAAAATAACAAAAATGGGCTACATTTTATCCGGTGAGCGGTGCCGTGGGCAGAAGCTAATAACGCAATAAAATATTCTCTGTGATCTCGAGTTCTTACATCAAAACGCTACAAAAACGTTCAACTACTTAAAAATTCCCGAACACTCTAACTCTCGAAAGACCCCACTCGAGTAAGCCCACTTTGTAGACACCACATATTCAAAATTGCCCAATAAATTCTAAATCGTCCCATAAGTTACTTGACTTATTCTGAATTGTTTCTTATTGATTTGATTTTCAAAAGGCCCTCACAAGCGCCGGGTCCCGGCAATAAATATGGGTATTTTATTGGTCGCATACCGACAGGGTACGTAAAAACCTCTGGGAAGGTATTCTCGGGGCATTCGGACGTGTTTTCCGAGGTAGAAAAAGTTATCGTCACTCGCATTATGCTGATGTGTTTGTTAAAGGTTTTAGTTTACACAATAGAATAAACTAAAGTATAATAGGTACAGCTTTTTTTCAAACGGCAACAAAAAAATTGTGTGCATATGTGAATAAGATGGGACAATCATTATGATTAACCGGGGGACATTATCTCATTTGTCAATTCTTCCTTTTCCCAGCTGAACAGACCGCGCTGTGTTTTGTGATTTATGAACGTTGCCAAAAATGCATTATTAACATTATGATTATTTAAGTTTGTTTGTAAATTATTTATTAAAGTTTGTTTAAAATTAGTATATATTTTTACAAAATCAAGAAGGTTCTTGATTAAAAGTATACTGTCAAATAAAATTCGTACGCCAAAGGTTAGTGAAGTAGGGTCTTTTGGAGTGTAATCAAGGAAATTTATCCAATATCAATGGAACGGTGGCTTTAAAATACCCTGCAGTAAGCACCAGAACGAAATTTACCCAACATCGCGACGTTTACCCGAGATACGTCCGCATTTTCCACAAAATATATTAAAGAACAAAGATGCAGGGTGAAATTTAGGGTCTACTTACCGGCAAATGGGGTAATTTAATAACTCTGGCTACCTTCCTGGCGATAAGGGCGTATCGATTCGCAATATTTACCCCACGGGCCACGGCTCAAAGATTAGGAGTGAATATATTATGCAGATGCGACAATCCGTGGAGATTCCTGGTAAACCCTTTTAGACCTACGTGGGTAATTTGCGAGGGTTGTTTCTTACAATTTTGGATATTTTTTGTACTTGTATACGTGTATGTTTTCTTACTATACTAGTATTATTTCCAAAAATAGGATCCGTGCCGAAATATGGGAGGATTTCAAAAACTCAATTATAGCGTGTTATAATTTCAGTAGCGGCGAAATCTACCAGGTAATGTTTGTTAACAATTTAGTAAAACCAAGCTATTTAAGATGAAATGGTAGTCTGCCATCTTGCTTTAAGCACTTTCGTTATATTCACAAATTTTTTGTTCGAATTACGAGATAAAATGAAAAATGTAGGAAGTCTGACGTTTTCAAATGACACTTTTATACACAGGTTCCAAATTGCACTTCAGTTTGCTTGCATCTGTTTCAACTCACTGCTTAAAATTCATAAAAGATTTATACTAACTTGTAACCAACCTGTGAAGCGCTCGTGGCGTAACTTGCTTAGACGTTCTTGTTTGATGGTTGAAGTTAAGCCACGTTGTGCGCGGTCACAATTGGGATGGGTGACCGCAAGTGGCATTACGAGCTGAGCGCTTCCGTGCTTCAGAGGGCACGTTAAACAGTCGGTCCCGGCTTTTAAGTTGTTAAGCCATAACAGAGGCCTTTAGGCGGACTAAAATTCCGTCACAAGAGTTGACCACTAGCTCATACGAACTTACTTACCTACTTACTTACCAACCTAACAAAACGTCTAGTAATTTCTTGCGCACATTAGCGTCACAACATGCTAACGCTATTATCTCAAGGAGTTCATTTATCTAGCTGCTTCAAGAAACCGTGCATCATTTTGTAAGATTTATAAGTAGTTTTCTAGTGACTATCAAATTATAGTCGGTTCTTTTTAAACCAGTTAAAAGGATACTTATGTCATATCTTCTATATACATTACAGTTTTTTGTTTCTGACCGACTAACCATCAACACAGGCTAAACCATAAGTTTTAGAAGTATGAAACTTAGATTGTATATAATGCCTAAGAATGCACTAAGAAAGAAATTTCCGAAAATCAACTAGAGGACGCAACGGGAAAGGTTAAGTTTGTATGCAATTTTTTAATAACTCGGACTAAGTCACTGGACGATCCATTAGTAAATAAATAACAAGTATTTATTATTGTTATTATTTATTAAAGTTATTGGCTTTTACTTAGGTATTTATTTCTAAGCGCTATTTAGACAAGTGTCACATCTGTATAACTCGCTGCTCTTTGTCGAAGCAGTTATGTGAGAATGCATATTACAAAGCCGACCTCCAATCGCGAGCCTGTTCGTAGCGCACTATAATAAAGCCTACAGCGGCTATTTGAAACAACCCCTATCTGATCATATAAAATGTGATAGTTGGCTGTTGTGAAGCGAGGTTCTTTCTAGTATTATTTTTGTTTATAAATTCTACTACAGAAATGTTTTGGTATTGTTGCGTGTTTGTGCCTCAACCAAGGCGTAACGGCTAATCTAAATAAAACTTATTATAATACTTACTTATATTATTATATTATATACTTTAATATAATACTAGCATCCCAAATAGCCCCGTTCGCTCCGTATCAGGCTGTAATAGTAATGTTGTATATGTTACAACATTATGGTAGGAGAGCACTGGTGGTCTAGTTGGTAGTGAGTGACCCCGCCTTCCGATTCTAAGATCGTGGGTTCAAATCCGGCCGTGTACCAATGTATTTTTCTGAGCGAAAAAATTACGTGTGGAAGAGGTATGGTAAAGGAAAACATCGTGTGGAAACCCGCGGCTTAATCAGCTCCGCACGTATTAACCATGTCTTACCGGTGGACAAGGCCGACTAAGCTGAGAGGATGGCAAAGGTGCTGGGCAAGCCTACTCCATCTTAATTCGTCCCGAGCTACAGCGTCCCGTTTGTGAAGGTAAAAGTTGCCTCCTGACGCTGTATAAATCATCTACTATAGATGGTAAAAGGCCTTAGTTTTTATTCAGATATTTTTAAAGAGCCTTTGATTGCACCTTTTCAATTGTTTCACCAAACTGGTTTGACAAAACTACATGACTAGTAGTAGTAATAGTAGGCCTTACAGAGATAAGTGAAAACAAACACACACACGCACACACACACACACACACACAGAATGAGCCACTTAACAATGGTTTATTCTTGGTTTCTCATTCAAACTAAACACATTAAGGCACAGTCGTACTTAGCGTTATTCACAATACCATAAGCTTTTATATTTCTTGACAGAACTTTTTAAACAAACCATAAAGGAGGGGAGAACAATCGGCACCATTAATGAACCGGATACGGAAGCCGCCATTATCGCGGACACGCAAGTTTCCTCCGGAAGCGGCCGCGGTAACCGCTTCCGGTTGAGTTTTTCAACGGAAGTGGGAAATAGTGTGCTTTCAATGATGTGATTAATTAATTATGAAGTGATGAATTGAAACAGCATTGACTTATATTGAACAAATAATTTAAAAATATGATATTTTTGTTGTTACCTATTCTGTTTTTCCTTTTTGTTGAATCTTATTTTAATAAAATACCTAATGGTTAAAGCGGCTCGTAAAAAGTGGCCTTCTGTTCGATGGATCGATGACAAAGTTACGAATATGTCATGCAAGAAAATAAAATGAATTAAAATCAAACAGTTAATAGATATAAACATGATACATAAATAAATAACACCCCAGTAATCAGAATCAGTTCTGACCTCACAATAGAATTCCCTGAAACTACGAGTATTAACACCACAGCGCAGCGCTCAGAAGAAATATTTACAGAACAGGCAAACATTTCTCCTGCAGCTACATATAATAGAACGCGCACCTCTCTCATCACCGAGCGGTCCCCCGCCCCGCCACGCCGCCGAGGTCGTCCACGGTCGAGGTCCTATGACGATTTAGAAACAATTATCGATAACGTTACAAAGTTTACTGAACAACATAAAATATAACTTTGTTTTACTCGCCTTAATCTGCTTCTAATCGAGTACTCGTTAATATTGTTATAATTTTGTTTTAATTTTACCGGGAACTTTTTAATTTCACTAGCATCTGCCTGATTGATCGATTCTCCCTATTAATAATATTCTGAATGTTACTAATGTATTGTCTTTTTTTGGTTTTGGTTACACAGAAAGTTTTATCAAAACCCGTAAACCACTTTCTTGGCCCACCGTACATACCCGGATAAAAAAACCGTGGTATTCTTGACATAAAATATGCATGTTCTATCTAACAGACTCACACACACTCTTTGACATTAATAATTATAACTATTAGAGTGATACGGCATTTTATTAAGTTTTTTTAATAAATTTAATCCTTCCCCTTGTAGAGTTTTTTTTTAACTAACAAAATAAGTTATGCTAAACAACCTATTAGCATGTTGCTGAACAGAAGCCTAAAATGATCTTGAAAACTGATAGCACCTCCAATCAACGCTTTGTTAGGCCAAGACGTCGATTAAAGCGAGGTATCGATAAAATTGATTGAATTTTAATCGATAGTTTCCATCACTAGTAACGAGTTTACAAAGTGGGCCCGATAGATTAATGCCATCAATATTGGGCGCCGGGGCTTAACTACGGGCGTATTTTACAAAGTATACTACATATTTTGGACTGTTCCTTAATTTGTACCAACATAATTTGGTAGTAAAAGGACGCATTTGAGGCGCACTTTAAATCCTTTCACCACACTGGTTCCAAAGACCTGTAAAGCTTTACTGTGTGGGACTCAGTAAAGCCTTTCCACTAAAAATATAGTACATAATATGGATGAAAGAGAGATTCATTTTCATTTACACCCTATAGGATCGTGTTCGGAGTGAAGAACTAAATTTTTTTAATAATGTATCTGCCATCACCTCATTAGAAATTTTCTTTTGCCGAAATCGTACCGCAGTCGTGTCTGTGCAATACAAACCATGTCTCTTGCGCCCGTATTTATTTTTAACATAATTAAGTAGTTCTTGTCACCGGAAACTTCAGTGTTCTTGTTTTGAACTCGGAACTTTTGGCAATTTTTAATTAATTTCTGTTTCAATTTCAAATTGTAGAAACCTTCATATTTTTGAAACATTTGACCTAATATTATCACTAGTGGAGCGTCCCGTTGCGTTTTTTATACAAAATTCATCGTCCCGCTCTGTGTCATCTGGGAGTTGAATTTCGTGAATTCCTTTCTTAATGCACCCCACAAAGATTATTCCCTCTAATTGTAAACTTTTAGCTTTTAGAATTTTTGATTTAGTCTGTGCGTTGATCCGTCATCAGTCAATCTATCCGTCGGTAACGTAAATGGTGTGTTATTTATTGTTTATTTACTTACTCTACTCTATCGTTTTTTTATTTCCTGAGACCATGAGCAGCCAAAAGTAGTATTTACCGTAGCATATGTTTACCTCTGCCTACCCTTTGGGAAACAATTTTATTTATGTATGTAGATGAACATAAATGACACGTATGGGCGTCCAGTGATCGTAAAAAAGCATGGAGTGAATTGATGTGACACAACAGACCCTTCGAAGGAGGTGTTCGTGACGGACCTACTAAATATCTTTAACATGGTTTCAAAGAACTTGGCTCATTCACACCCGCGTCCTTACGTAGCACTGGTGGCCTAGTGGTAACAGGTACTACTACTAGTCGTGTCACTAGTTCTTTCGAACCAGTGTGATGAAAGGATTAAAGTGCCTCTTGAAGAGGCCCTTTTCTTGTAAATTCGTATGAGCTAGTGGCCTACTCTAGTGACGGAGTTTTTAGGCCGCCTAAAGGTCTTCGTCATGGCTTAACGACAATTTAACGTGCCCTCTGAAGCACGGAAGCGCTCAGCTCGTAATGCCACTTGCGACCACCCATCCAAATTGTGACCGCGCACAACGTTACTTAACTTCAACGATCAATCAAGAACGTCTAAGCAAGCTACGCCACGAGCGCTTCACTTCTTGCACTTGGCACGTGGTTATCCGACTTTTGGGGGTTCCACAACATGCCCCAGTTTGAGACTTGACGGTGATTTCATCTAGAGTTGTATAAAATGAGTACTGTAAGATTCGCATCCAATCACCAAAGGATTTGTAGGTTCGTTATGTGCGCTATACCAGTAGTCAGCTCCGCGCGTATTGACCATGTTTTTCCTGTGGACAAGGCCGACTAAGCTGAGAGGATGGAATAGGTGCTGGGCAAGCCTTCTCCATCTTAATTCGTCCCGGGCACTACAGCGTCCCGTTTGTAAAGGTAAAAGCTCCCTCCTGACGCTTTATAAATCATCTACTATAGATGGTAAAAGGCCTTATACCAGTAGTTTTGGGCAGAAGGCCGTCGTGAGGAGACCGATGGCTTGTCGAGTACGCCAGAGACGTGTGCTGCGGGCGTGGGACGTGTCGCGGCCGACATAAGGGAACCCGTAATGAATTGTAGGACGTAATGGGAACGTGTGTTGGACGGAATACGAGCACAATGAATTTTATACATTAGGCCCTTTGAAACACTTTGTGCGCTACGTTGCCACTAAGAAATGAGTGGTAGTTTTAGGTTCGATTTCCGCCAACGATAAATATTTGTGTTGATCATTGATGTTTTTTCTGTGTATTATTATTTTATCCGCTCCAACCTGATGGACCTATATGGGCGATTGGCTGATCCTGTCACCATATCCATCTTGAAAGTCTTGGATCAGAAGTGGCTGCAAGTTTTCTTGTGGTCCTGACCACCCTTTTAGAGATACGGGTGTGATAATATGAAATCAGCCATTTGGTTCCTATAGTACAACTATGCTTCGTTTATAGTAGTATTATATGTGTAGGCAACTTTTGCCTACACTAACGCTGTAGTCCCTGGGACGATTTTAGATGGAGCTTGCTCAGCACCTGTACCATCCTCTCAGCTTTTCAGCCTTATCCACAAGGAAGACATGGTCAATAACTTACTGATAAAAATTTCTTTTCGTTGATATTTTAGTTCGAGAATAATTCCGGATGTTTTCCTTAACCCATTTAAACACACATTGCGCACATAATTTTTTGTACTCTAGAGTAGACTCTCGTTTGAGCATTACTTAAAGAAAGTATTCCTACTATACCGTTGAGCCGCCTTCAGACCTCGCGTTTCTTTCAGCGTATAGAAGCCCACTGCTGGACGACTCTCAGCAACTTCCAGATCGAAAGATTTATGTGCTGTCTCCATCAACTGACTCCAGAAATATTAATAATGTCATCGGTGCATCGGGTGGCCGTCCTACACTTCGCTTCCTGATCCGTGGCCGCTATTTGAGAATAATTTCCATTATACTTTCTCTGCTGGACTGGGAGTAAAGAAGAAACATAGAATGCGTCCAGCTGCCTCTCTCCCCGAGCATGTTGTGTTCACTAAGGGATAGTATCCTATGTAATATGATGGATCATCTACATGAATGGGTGATGGGTTGATCACCCCTCACCATGGTTCACCACTTAGTGGCTCTGCCCACTCCATTAGGGGCGTGATAATAATGTATAGGTATATGTATTTTTCTTGGAGTGAATGACCTGTCCATTGCCACAACAACTTTTTTTTATCAAAGAGCTGTGTCAATGATCCTAGTTTTCATGCCACGAATTTTCTCATTTTGAATTTAATACGTTAAAAAAACAAGTATGTGTATTAAATATTACGTAAAAAAACTGCATTACTGGCACTCAAGTCAGTCTTCTTTCGTGCACTTTACACTTCGAGCTTTGTATTCTGCGGGATTTTTCTGGTTTTCTTCGCATTCCTTGCTTTCACCGCTTGAGAGCACCTATTGGTATTGATATTTAAATGAACGACAGAATTCGAATCCTTGATGATGATGATGATATACCTACTACTACAGGTGTCTATGTATACCGACCACCGTTTGAAAGCACCTTAAAGGCACTTACATCGTCCAATAACTCTACCCTGATTCTGTCTATAACCAGTTGTATTATATTGGAAACATCTGGTCCCTCCAAAATTGTCGTATTTCTACGTTGCGTATTTCAATTCCACCCCCTACCCCCAAAATAGGGGAGGGGGGTTACATGCTTTTCGGAGACAATTTTGATACATTGCGTTCTGGGCTCTGTAGCATAAAACTTAATGCGACACGTGACAAATATTTTTGTGGACTATTTGGGTTTTGCTAAATATGGGATTTTTTACGTTGCTTGAAGTGGCGTGTTTATTTTTACCCGATGGGGCGGAGCACGGTTTTAAGTATTTTAGCTGAAAACCATGAAAATATATTTAGGTGTCTGATGAAAACTACGAAACAAATTGTATTTGCGAGACGACCTATATTGCGAATCTTACGTCACTAGCTCCAGCTTGTGACTTCACTCGCGTACTCTATAATCATTATTCCAGGTCACGAACTATATTCCAATTTATTTCGATCTGGTAAGAGTTTCAGACACAGACATCCTCACAAACTAAAAGGATAAGATTAAAATAATAATAAAAAATACAACTAAAATGAGAAATAAGAGGTACGATTGTAGTATTTTCAATGAGACTCAAACTAAACGTGTCGGTAAGCGTGGATCTTGTATCTCATACTAACATTCAATATAATATGAAGTAGAATATGTAACCCTAATTCAATATATATTAAACCAATTTAAAGCCATCCAAAAAATATATATATTATCTGTGTTTTTTTTGTCAATATTGTCAAGTCTACGGAATAATCCCCACAGTACATTATTTTAAGATTCGTAAGAGGGATGTGGGAGTATGAAGATTGATGGCACCGGATACAAGGTATTATTGAAAATTGAGTAAGAATATTATTGGTTTCTCGATTAGATGGATATTGGATATTCAATATCCTTACTGTTTTTTTAGCCACGGAACGGAGAAGGTATATGCGTTTGGCCTAAGAGGTTGTCTGCTTGTTTATCTGTGTTTTTGGTTGTTACCATTTTTCTCAAAAACTACTGGACCGATTTCGATACGGCTTATTGCATTTTATTTGTGTCATTTCAGGGAAGGTTCGTAGATATGTTTTACAGCCATAGACCACCAGGTGGCGCTGTAGCAGCTAGCATAGTTTTTTGCACCTCGGCGACTCAACAACTAGACGCGATGGTGAGGTAGCCTCTTGTGTGTTCCCTTACAACATGTATTTTATACTGTATGTAATTATACATATCTTTACCTATAAAAGAACTTAACCTGACTGACTGACTGACTGATTCATCATCGACGAGCCGAAACCGCTGAAGCTAGAATGCTCAAATTTTAAAGGTAGCTTCTTTTTATAGCAAAACCGCCCAGTAAGGAGGGATTTGTATGGAACTTTGCAAAGCGTGCTGCGATTTCCTTAAAACTCGATTTGGATTCAATAAATGCAAAATAAATGAACGAACTTTCAGGATTTTCTAAAACAACCCTTAATAAGGGGTAAAATGTGGTGTCAAAGTTTTTAACGGCGCGGTGTGATTGGCTTGAAACTCGGTAGGTCTTAATAGTTATCATAATAGGTCCTCAGAGAGGTCGTCAAACTCCACTACCGCATCTTCCATCACATTTCCTACCTAGGTGCCACTGATCTTAAGTTATGCCTACCATTAAAAAATTACCTACTGCACTTTTACACGTAGGTACTTATAAAGGTGATCAAACGCGTACGAAGTCGCGGGCAACAGCTAGTACAGTATAAAAAGCATGATGTTTAGATTGAATCAATATTGTTGACTTCATGCCGGTAAATCGTAAATGAGAACGATCTAAGGCCTGCATACAAGTCAAACAATCGATTTTGTATGTTAAAAATAATCCCTGATTTCTAACATGCATGTTGGAAACGATCGCTCATTCTATACAAACCATCTTCGTACAGTCAACTGCAAAAACTGTATACCTTGAAAACTTTGGAAATTATATCAGAGCCACAAAATAAAAAAAATGGTAGTCAAATATTATCCAACTATTCTAATTCCTTTTGATATTTTAATGCGAAAGTTTGTGAGATCGTGACGACATCACGATGTTTATAATGTAAATGAAACTTGGAATATGCATAACCCGTGACCTGGAAAAATAGACATGCTACTATTTTTCCAGCCAACACGGATGCTAGTATATACCTACATACTTATAGTTATTGGGATGGGTGACCGCAAGTTGCATTACAAGCTGAGTGCTTCCGTGCTTCGGAGGGCACGTTAAATTGTCGGTCCCGGCTTTTAAGTCGTTAAGCCACGAAGGAGGCCTTTAGGCGGCCTAAAAACTCCGTCACAAGAGCTAGCCACTAGTTCATACGAACTTACTTTATAGTTATTATCTGTCATTATGAAACACATTTGTTATTAAAGGCGACTGTACCAGGAATAACAGATCATCTACAAACCAGGAAACGACTTGAAACACGTATATTAGCCCTTCGCATGATATCTCACGCAACTCCGCGCCACTCCAAAAACAACTTTAAGTCCACTTAGCAAGGCCGAGATTCCCCCGGAGGCGCGAATCAAAAGAAACAAATTACATTTTTACAGGGATCTTGAGATGAAAACTTGTGGAGATACAACTTTTTTTGGCAACTGTACCATGACGAGGTACTTGTAGCAGCTAGTCCACTCATCATCTTCCTGCCCTTATCCCACTCTATGTGGGGTCGGCACAGCATGTTCCTTGGATCACGCTGTAAGAGTTTTGGCTAAGGTGTTTTATGACCGGCCGCCTGCCTGACGTCAACCCTCCTTGGGAATACTTGCTTATTGTATCTCATCATGTTGAAGAGGATTATATCCCTTAGTCAACTTTTACGACATGCTCGGGGAGAAAAGCAGCTAGACGCATTCGAGACCGAATCCGCGCCTCTTGCGTCTTAGCCGAGCACTCGCCCGCTACGCCACAGAGGTCGTCATAAAATAACGACTTTTATAAAATGTATTATAATTAATTACTATTTTCCAGCACTTTTGTAAAAACTAAAACTTTTTGTAAGAATTCTGTTATATGTAGAAAAAAACAATAATTGAAATATAAATGGTTGGGAACACTGGTGGTCTAGTGGTAGTGACCCCACCACGTATCCTAAGGTCGTGGGTTCGGATCAGGTCGTTTTGAAGTGCACTTAACTCCTTTTACCACTCTAGTTTGAAAAAACTAGTATCATGAGAGTAGTATTAGTAGCTGGAAATATCAAACATGATATTGAGTGAACTAGCTGCTATTTAACGTTACGATTTGTAAAAAATCTGTAGAAAGATCTTGGTTCCACCAAAACTTTTCATCCCTCCTTATCTAATGAGTTGTGAGGACAGGATTGGGTCCCTTTTGCACTACCGATGTCACTGATAGCTCCCAGTACCACTGGTTTGTTTTGCCCACTAATATTATAAATGCGAAAGTTTGTGAGTCAATGTGTTGTTCCTACTCATGTCCTTGACGGCTAGGACTTAGTTGAAACTTTTTTGTTTAAAAGAAGACCGGTGGTTTTATCTACTAAAAATAAATAAATAACACCCAACAGTCACATACATAGTCCTGACCCCACACTAGGATTCCCTGTGTCGTGGGTATCAGAAACTACGAGTACCATGCTACCACAACACCCAGACCCGGAACAAATATTTACAGATCATGCAAACATTTTTTCCGCAGCGGGAATCGAACCCGCGCCTCTTGCGTCTCTGCCGAGCAATCTACTACTATTGGTATCACTGGTTTATTGTCGTGGTGAAAAGATTAAAGTGCGCAGAGGCTTTGTGCACACAGTCGGACAGTGAAACTTTAGTACTTGCGTAAGATTACAATATAATCTGTGCTCTTTTACAGACGAAATGAAATATCGTCTTACATAAATCACGGAAGGAACTGTCTTCGCGAATTAGACGAAAAAGAATTTTATGAGAGTAACTCTAAAATGCTTGAGATTTTTATCAAAATACGACAAAGTCGTAAAAAGACTTATCTTAGCTCGTGGAGTTTTAGAAAAATGTAAGATCACACATTTTAAGATAAATTTAACTAAGTGATCGTATGCTATTAACTTATACTTAACGAGTATCAATGAATAATGGACAGCCGGAGACTTTCTCCACGTTGAGTTATTATTTTTCTTCTGTATGTTCGTATGAGTTAGTGGCCAACTCTAGTGACGGAGTTTATGGGCCGCCTAAAAACCTCCGTCATGGCTTAACGGCTTAAAAGCCGGGACCGACTGTTTAACGTGCCCTCCGAAGCACGGAAGCGCTCAGCTTTTTTTTTAATCTTCGTTTTCCCGCTGCATCCTGCAGGAATTGCATTTCGGAAATTTCTTTCTTAGTTTCCCTGCACGATTAGAGGAATATAATATCATAGTTTGAAGCTTATTGGGCTTATGGTTTAGGCTGTGTGTTGAATGTCAGTCAGTCAGAAACATACAAGATATATTTGGATTTTGTAAACATTTTGTGTAATGCCGTTAAAGATTCTGAGGGTATGATGTGTTTGAAACAATATTTTCTTTTTTTTTTAATTTCAAAACGGATATATTCGTAGCTGACTATGGATTATTCTGAAAGAATCGGTACTATGATAATAAACCATTTTTGAGTAATTTCGCTTCTGCCCGTGGCTTTGCCCGAGTAGTACCCGCATAAAATCAGACATTTCATTCTATTGCAGCTTCACCATGTCTATGTTATTTACGTTCAAATCCTTACTAAATTTCGTAAATATTTTGAATGTTTTAACAACGGAAACTTTGAAACACCTTTCGATTAAGCCGCCTCAACCGGAACTGTTTTAATTTATTGCGAAAATTGTCGACATTAAATATTTACGATATTCGAACCAATGTTTAACCGTGAATTTAGTGCGAAGTCGCTATTCGCCCGTCGCAGTTGGGCGATGTCGCTTCACGTCGCTAGACATCTTGTCTACTCTCCTTTGTCATCCGCTTTATTTGCGCGCGATGTCACACGACTTGTCGTGCGTGGTGACGTGTCGCTCGATTTCGCCAGACGTCTCTAGCGATACCTGTCGCGGGATATTTGTCCCCTAGTGAATACGATGCTTCTTTCAATCGGTTGTGATCGTTACAATGAATACATACATACATATTATCACGCCTGTATCCCTAATAGGGTGGGCAGAGCCACAAGTAAAAGATTAAATAATAAAAGGTGTATCATTCAATTAATTTTTATTCAACACATTCACACACAATTACAGAAAATCAATGTTTATATCGTAAGTAGCTTCCGACCGCAGTTTTACTTACTTGTTAATTCGGGTCCTGAACTATACCAAGTTTTAACCAAATCTGTCAAGCATTTTAGCTTCAAACAACATCATCATTCATCGTCAAAACAAAATTAAATCGGTGTTTCTATGATCATTCACGGAGCAAAAATGTAAAACAAAAATGTAAAGTTAAAATTACAACCTCCTTTCGTGCAGTCGGCTAAAAATGGAAAACAAACGATGTCATCGGCCGGGCTTAATAAAGTTTTTGTTGATTGAAAGCGTCGCTCCAGTGGCTGTCGTTTTAGGGTTCCGCAGACACTTGCCGCCAATATTGGCAGTCAATATTGAGAGTGACGCCGAAGACGCTGCGATTGGACAACAGAGTGGAGAGTGTGGGATTGGAGTTGACCACTTGTCTGTCTTAAAAAAATATGCTAGAGAATGTTGTCAAAAAACTTGAGAGATCGTTTGAACTATCTTTAGATATACAGTTTCTTTTCTATTTTGTAAGTAAAAATACTTGTATAAGTTGTATACAACTTGTGTATCTAGGCGTAGTGAGGTGATGTAGTGAATTCCTTTTTTAAATCCTTATAAAATTATAATTAATGAAATTAACATAAAACTAGCAGTTTTAGTTAACTATAATTACTGTTTTTTGTAGAATTAAACTGACTGTTACCGGTGTCACAAGTTCGAAAGAACGGTGGTGAAAAGGTTAAATTGTGCTTCGAAAAGCCTTTCGTGCCCGTGTAATTATGTAGGTGTACTTTTTTTGATACGCGGTACAATAATTCATTAGTTTTTTGATTCATAAATTCATGAATTAGTTACAAAGAAAGGTGGTGAAAAGAATTAGTGAACATTTCGTAACAAAACGCTTGTTTTGTGCCAATTTACGTAGCAACTTTGATGTTATAAAAACATTAGTTTTGACACAAACTTAACTTTCACTTTACTTTAATAATAAGTTTTGTTCATATTTTCTCAAATATGAACAAAACTTATTATTTGCCTTATCGTTTGGCGTGGAAACTTTAGGACCCTGGGGTCCGGAGGCGTGGCTTCTTTTTTCTTCCTTTCAAGGAGTTATCCAAGAAGCTGATGTGTGTGATGATAGGTATAGCTATCCAACGAGGTAACGTCGCCAGCCTTTTGGGGACCTTACCTGCGGTCGGTGATCTGAGCTCTGTTTTCTATCTGTAGGAGAACTTAGATAGAAAACTGAGCTAATTTTCATTTCTTATTATTTACAGATTACCTTAAAGTTTTTAATGTTTTGTCTTTGTAAATAAAAAGACGCCTGTAAGTTTTTCCATAAATTATAATTTTTTAAAACTGCTCTTCATGCGGATGTTACCTACACTTGTATAATGTCGTTTCAAAACAACGTGGCAAATTCATATCCATTATTAAAATTGTACTCGTGCACTTAAAATTATACGGAACTGTGCAAAAATATTAAAATCAACTCCAATAAAACGTCCCGTATTCTGATGCAGTCGACTTTTTCAGTGAATTTCGTAAAACGTATGAATATGGCTAGTTTTGTGGAAAATTACGAAATTGAAACGCGGTACTTGTTTTGTTGTACAGTCAACATCAAAAGTAAATGATAAATATACTGGTTCCTATATTGTTTTACGATATTTTTCATTGCCACTTACTGGTTTTTGTTCGCTTGTTCGTGTGACTGTGCCAGTCTTACTACGCTCTATTTTTGTGACTGGATACTGGACTGACATCTTTAGTAATAATATCGCGTTATGTGTAAGTTTGTAAAAAGTTACTTATATTGCTGTGAAACTCTAAGTATAAGACTTAGTCATGATTAAATTATGGAAACCTAATCTTATAAATCCAATTATGTAAATACAAATGTCTTATCTTCTCAACAATTACGAACAAACATATTGTTTTAGTAGACACAAGCTTACCCATTCATGTTTATAACACGCGACTAAACGCGCGACTTTCGTAGACCCTCTACGGCGTAGCAGACGTAGTTTGTAGACGTTCTACAAACATTTTATGAGCAATTTTTTATGGTATTATTACGAACTTATTACGTATATTATTACGAATTATAACACCCAACAGTCACATACATAGTCCTGACCCCACACTAGGATTCCCTGTGTCGTGGGTATCAGAAACTACGAGTACCATGGTACCACAACACCCAGACCCGGAAGAAATATTTACAGAACATGCAAACATTTCTTCCGCAGCGGGAATCGAACCCGCGCCTCTTGCGTCTCCGCCGAGCAATCGCCCGCCACGCCACCGAGGCCGTCTAATTTGAACAAGTCTCAAATTGAGACGAAGGTTAACCTCTCGGACGTCTGTACACATCGCGAGATACTTAAATGGCTTATCTATATCCTTGTAATGCTGCTCTGGTCCTTTCACTATGAATATTAGCTTACACAACGACTAAGGTACACCAAGAAAGTCGCGTCTCAAAGTCGCAACTTAGAAAGTCTAACTTAGAATCCACACATGGATTTGACTACGCATCCTTATAAATCAGGCCGACTTAAGCAGAGATTAAGTAATTAAGCACAACATAACGTGGTTTCCTGGGATAATGTCTCGATTTATGTTGTGGGGTCACTTCCGGTTGTTGCCGGAAATGAGGTTTTACGGCTGAAATTGCTTGTTCTAAAGTGTAAACATTATTTTTATAGCGTTGTGCGTCTAGCTGAAGTAAAAGCCGTAGGTTCGATTTTTTCAGCCAAAAACTAGTAAAAGAGTTAGTTGCATATTGATGTGCTTGTGGTTAAGTGGGCACACGGTCCGCTTTCAGGAACGTAGGTTCGAATAAATTCCCTCAATTCAGATAGAATTTAAGTGTGCAATACCAGTAAGTATCTACTTTCAAACTAGAAATAATGTTCGAAGACATTTTGTGAAGTGCAAAAACGAAACCTCTTGCAAATGCACTTTAATCCTTTCTGGTTTGTGTAAGCAAAGTCATGTTAACAGTTTGATTTATGGAATGGGGTAGTGGCGTAAAATTTCTATAATCAGACAGGAAGCTAGTCGCACTTTGCATTTAAGAATAAAAACACAAATAAATGTATAATTTATAGAAAAAATAGCAGTTGAACCTACCTCTGTGTGCGTTTCTCTATTTCACTCCGATTGGCTAAGATCGCGATATTTTTTATTAAAATATATTGTGCGTCCATTCACATAAATTCCCATATCAACTGTTTTCTTCGGAGCAGGGTCGACTCAGGACGGGGGCGAGGGGGGTAAAGTGAAACTTGACCACGATCACTGTAAGCGAAGTGAGCTGTGTACCTACTCGTACCTAATGCTATACCTACTTGGAATATTTAGTTTAATTTTTATGAATTGCTAATTTTGATCGCATCCTAAGTTGTGCTGGGAGTGCAAGAGACATGCAGCTCGTTCAAGGAAGGCTTCCTTTGAAAAATATGATGTAGTAGAGTAGTACAAATAGTTGAGCTTTTCGCCAATTAACGATAGTTTTCTTCTACAAAGCGTTTTAACTTGTTCATCCTCTCTGCTATCTGTCTTCAATCACCCTGAGAATACTACGAATAAATAAATATTTGTGGGCATTTCACACAGAGCCATCTAGTCCCAAACTAATCATAGTTTGTAGTATGGGAAACCTCTCACGTTTCAGTGGGGCACTTGCCAGCCACGCCATAGCCTAGATCCAGCCCTGTCCTAGATCTGGTTACGTAAGAGGAAGCCCATAAATCGGGAAGGACGTTCAAGTTCGCGACCTTGGCGCCATTGGCCGCCTTCCAAGTCTTCCAACATGGAACAATGACGCGCATCCACTGCGGCGCACGCACAGGCCACGCGCGTCTACTAACCCGATTCTTATATTCAAATAACGAGCGATGGATGGAAGTTTACAATAGCAACGTAGTTTTTAGAGATCCATACCCAAGCCTCCGCTTTCCGTCCGTCAGCGGGCTGTATCTCACGAACCGTAAAAGGTAGAGAGTAGAAATTTTCACAGAGTTTGTATTTCTATTGCCGCTATAACAACAAATGTTACAAAAAACGGGGGCCCATGCCAATGGTACCAACACCGGTTTTTTTGTATCTACAAGAAATGTTTATGATGGTACCAACACCGGTTATTTTTGTGTGTTCCACTACTGACCACGCTACCCACGAATGTAAACATGGCTTACATCTGTGATCACGAACGCGAGAGTGCCGGCCGAGGGTGGGTGACATCCATCCGCCGCTGTGTAGTCGCGGCTTAAAGGATATTTGGAGTAAATAGACATCTTTGTATTTCAAAGAGACTTAACTGGACCTAACTTTTTTGTATTTCATCTGGATGAAACTTTTAAGTTCCGATTCGCTATTGAACATTTTAGAACACAGGTGTGTATAAGGTAATTGGTAAATATTGTGTCCGCCTGTTATTGACTTATTATATCAGATTGTAACCTTTATTTTTATAAAACCAAGCATACAGGCATGTAAGCTGTTGGTGAACCTTTTTGTAATAAATAAGTAACACAGTTGTCTCAAACTCTTCCATAACTTGACCATCAGTGTTCCGTCAGAAAAAAACAAAGCGAAGAATTTGACAAACAAGCTTTCATCATACCTTTGAAGAAGATGTGGTCGTTAAAACGTGTTAAAATGAAAAGTAAAGTGATTTTTTATGAACTTATTTAATACTTAAATCCTTGTACCACATTGTATGACACTAGCTGGTATTTGAATAAGTCACTAAAACTGTTACCTACATACAAAGTCACCCGACTGACCACAAGTTTATTTCTCCGCTTTACTGCAGACGATTTGTAGCCGTAATAATTTTGATCTTTACAATGCTCGCCCGAATGAAGCTCGGGCTGTCTCAGTAACATTGTAGTCTACTACGACTTTTTCGAACCAGTGCGGTCAAAGGATTTCAAAGTCAAAGTCAAAGTCAAAATTTCTTTATTCCATAAAATCACGGGGATCATTTGGACACGTCTTAAATCTACGTTGCATTACACCTGTTCGTAACGCGACCAAGCGTGGAAGATACAGGTAAGAAAATACGCTTGACTATTCTTTTTGGAAAATGATCCCTTTACAATCATGTTTATAAAAGGAGTTGGAGCATTATTCAATCCCAAGCATTTTTGTCTTCTATGTAATCGGATATTTTATAGTTAGCTTTTTAAATTTATTAACTGACAAATTTGTCATCTCACTTGGGACTTTGTTAGCCTACACATTTGAATTTAATTTTCACCTCAAAGCCTTTCGTACACTTGACACATATTAATATGTTTTCGAATTTTTTCAGGTTCTATGACATACTGGTCTCACGATGATTTCCTTCTCTCTATGAGAGTACTGGTAGATCGCAAATATTTTTTCGAACAGAAAAATTCTGCTCCACGTGATTTGAACCCTGGACCATAGGATCGAAAGACGGCCACTAGGCCACCAGTGCTCTAGTGTTAGACGGAAACATTGTAGTATTAATCATAATCAAGGCTATCAAGCCTCACAGCTGGGTTAGTAGGTCTGCCTTCGGCGCTAGGGTGTGGCTTCCATTCCCACCGAGGAAAAACATTTATGAGGTGAAATTAGATTCAGACAGCCGTTTCGGAGATGAGTGGAAACAAACACAATATCACACAAATTTTGATCATTCACAGCCCATCTTTGCCTACTGCTGGGCTTAGGCCATTCTTGATATAAATGTGATTAAACCCAGTAACACGGCGGCCGTAGTATTCCTAATTTAAACAACCCTTTCATCTCATGTGGAAGAAAGAAATATTTTTGGGGTTATTTTGCCTACAAAAGAGGCTTTGGCATAATAATGAGATGAACTCCATTATGGTATTCTTTGATAAGTTGGGCCGGCATAAAGAAATTACTTATTTTACTCTTTCATCTCTCGTTTTCTATTTGGAAAGGTTATTGAATAATGGTTTAGTGTTGGCTGGGCGGCCATTTTGTTTTTTGTATCGTATTTTAAAGTTCATAAGCTAAATGTTTATTGTGCCGCCAATTACCTCAATAAAGTAGTGGATCCTCCCGCGACTTTGTTCGCTTTTCACACAAACTTTAGCTTCTCGCTGCATCTTCTACTCGTATGTATTGGATTTCGTGAATTTCTTTCTTAGCGCACCGCTACACCAAAAGAGGAATGTACTCACTAAGTTTTTTGCTTCTAGAACTTACGATTTAGACTATAAGTTAATTGTCAGTTAGTCAAATCAGTAAAGAAAGAGTTTTATTACATGTATTTTGATTGTCCTGTCTAACAAAAAAAAAACTATAAAAAATTACGTTACAAACTTTTAACTTTGCTGTATTGTGAAGGTTCTGTTTTAGAATGCGGTAGTGGGCGGAGACCTTAAGAACAACCAAGCAATACCACTTTGGCCATTAAAAGCCAATACTTGACAAAACTTGCAACCAAATTCAATTTAAAAGTTCCAACAATACAACAATGCAAGCCGAACAAAAACCTCGTCGGACTAACAAATGTACATTCAAACAAATTGTAGATTCGAACGAAATGTTGTAGATTGGCGAACTTGCGCCCGCCCGCGCGCCCCTCGGTTGCGCAGCTCAGCTTTTGTCTCGTAAAAAACGGACACCGTCAACGTCACATACAATTTTTTTTAGTTATCTCTTTAGTTATCGACGGTGGATAGTCTGAGACTTTATTGTCTGGTGTAAAACGTAGCTACCGATGAAGACTGGTTAATAAGCGCAAAATATGGGCATATTGAAATTCCCGGGCATGGATCGTGGTCTATCCGTTTAATAATAATAATAAAATGTCTACTATAAATTTACACCTGTTTGTACCGCGACCGAATGTGTAATACAGGCAAAAATATACTTTTTAAAATAATCCCTTTACAATTTACAATCTTAGTGCATATTTTCTTTTTATTATGCAGTGCTAATATTTGTTTATCAGTGATTAATAACATAATAAACATTAAACTTGTGTAAATAATGATTGTGTCATTGTCTTGAACATGTGAGGAAACCGACATGGCATAAAACCTGAAAATTTGTAAACATGGTGTCAACTGCACGTTCTACCTCTTTCAGACGCAATTCAATTCATTCACCACACTGGTTTGATAGTGACACGAGTATCTACCTATTAGTAACATTTTTTTGATCACGTAGGTAGGTAGGTACCTTAAATTATCATCTTCCTGCCCTCATCCCACTCTATTTGGGGTCGGCGCATCATCATCCTTAGATCATGTTTTGGCTAAGGTGTTTTATGACCTGCCGCCTGCCTGACGTCAGCCCTCCTTGGGAATACTTGCTTTGTATCTCATCATGTTGGAGGATTCTATCATTTAGTCGACTTCTACGACATGCTCGGGGAGAGAAGCAGCTGGACGCATTCTATGTTTTTTCTTTACTTCCAAATACAATAGTGTATGTAATTAAGGACGGTAATAAAGCGGTGACCGTCTTTTAAGAAATCAAAGTCTAGTTAGTTATATCGAGTCGAGCGCCCAACAATTTTAACTTGTTTCATGAAACAAATAAATAAAATATTAGTACTTTGCTTTTCCTTAACCAGTCTCTATTTTTTCCCAATATTTCTTAAGGTTATTTTAATGTTGCAACACGTTGTTTACAACTAACACTGCATATTTAAAAATAGAACACCCTTATTTTCCGATCCATGTTCGTCTGTTTGTTTGTTCAGAATGTTATTTAATTAAGTAATAATTTCCAAAATCGTTTTAGAAGTTTCTATACAAATAAACTTACATACTTTGAGAGCACTGGTGATCAAGTGGAAGTTTGGCTTTCCAATCCTAACCCCCGAATACTCAAACGCGACTCAGAGTTGAGCACGTCTCAACTCACGGTTTTTTGACAGTTTCTGATGAAAATCTGTCAAAAAATCGTCATTTTGAGGCGTGCTCAACTTTGAGATGCGTTTGAGTATTCGGGGGTAAGGTCGGGGTTTCAAATCCAGTCTAGCGCTGTGCACTGTGATTTTTTCTATTCGATTTTTTTTATTACCAGTACTTACTTTCAAACGGTGAAGGTAAACATCGGAAGAATCTTGCATCTCATAAAACGTAAAAAGTTAGAAAACATGTGTGTCAATGAAAGGAGCTTTTGAGGCGGACTTTAATGAGTAGTACAATATATTTACATACCTTTTCATAATGATAGTGTAGGTAGATAATAAAAGAACGAATGTGGTGAAAAGACCCTAGCTTTAAAGCTTGCAGTCCCTCGCAGCAATTGAATCGACTACTCCATTCGTATTATGTACGGATCTACCTTTGTAAACGTACACTTTTCATACGTTCGAGCTCGTTTACAAAGGGAGAGTAATTCTTAAGGTAAGGATTGCCGTCTATTCGGTAGTGGATCCCGCTGGGACCAATAGGGGGCTGAATTGAGTGATGCTGTGTTCAGTGTGGGCGAGTTACTGGCATGCTAATCATAGAAGATAGTAAGAACCTTAAGTTGTACTGATTTGAAACCCAGTGTGCTGCTGTAAAATTTTCTAATTGGTTTATAGCCCTTTTGCTGTCACTTCCATATAAAACGAACCTATTATTATTATTAGTAGACATTTCACACAGCGCTATCTGGCCCTAAACTAATCTAAGCTTGTATTTTGGTAACCGGATAGCTGATCAAATACCTTATGTAGTTTTTGTGAATACATATTTAGTAGGTCAATGGCGGCGTGGGCTAGTGGCTAACTGGATGCAAGAGCTGTTCGATTCTCACGCCAAGACAATAGATATCACCTTACATTACGACACCCATACACAAAACAAATCTTTGACAAGGGTGGTAATCGAACCCACAACCTCCAGCGAAAACAGTAGAGCATAATATTTGATTGTAGTTCGGGCAGACTGTCCCATTTAAAACAGGTGGATGCATATAATGATGGGCTCCATTTAATCTCATCTCATTTTAATTTTAATTTTAGTTTCAATTAATTGTTTTAATTTCGTGTTGTCCATTTTGTGTAATTTTATATTAATTTCTATGACATTTATTCAATTTATTATTCTGTATTGAATGAAATGCTGTTTGTATATAGTTTTAGTTTAAAGCGTGTTTGTAAATAATGTATTATGATATTTTATTGGATGTTTATAATGTGATAATAATAAACGAATAATAATAATACCAACTGAGCTATCAGGCCAGTAAACTTACACTAGCTCAGTACAAAGGAGCGCTTACAATCGCTACTAGTAGTATTGCTAGTACAAGATTTGAAAAGAGTAGGTGCCGGCCGTCACACTCGCGTGCACTGTAATGGACGGGATCGAGGCCGAATCGGGCTACTGCGATCGGTGGAGAATGAGGTGTGTGAAAGGTTTTTGTAAGTGTTATTATTTTATTGTGTGAACTGGAAATATATCTGTCGTCTTAAGGAAGATGGTCGTAAGTTTATTTTTCGACAAAATGAGGTTTTCTGTTTGGAACTAAATATAAAAAGAAAACAGAAAATAAGGAAAGATCTGAAGTATTCATATGATTAGTAGCATCCGCCTGCGTCTTCACCCGCATTGTATCCGGATAAGAAATAGTTTATAATGTTACTAGTGGAGCACCCCGTGACTTTGTACAAGTTATTTTTATCTTCCCACTGCGTCCCGAAATCCTTCCTTAGTATAAGGACACCGTAATAAAAATAGTTTCATGCTTTTAGGACTCATTTATGGTTAAGACTGTGCATTGATTGTCAGTCATTAAAGAGTTCTTTAGATTTCAGGTCACGTCAGACCTAATATATATTATCCTTTTACCTCACTGCTTTAAAATAACAAGTCGTATAAATAAAAATAAATACTTGTGGACATTTCACACAGCGCCATCTAGCCCCAAACTAAGCAAAGCTTGTACTATGGGCACCAGATGGCTGATAGAATACATAATATACTTTTTTTAAACACATTGTTTTAATACATAATACTACAACACCCAGACCCGGAAGAAATATTTGCACATTTTTCCCGTAGCGGGAATCGAACCCACGCCTATTGCGTCTTAGCCAAACATTCGCCCGCCGCGCCACCGAGGCCAATTATTCGTGAATAACTGTTGATAAAACAACTATTGTGGAATATTGTAATACACTAAAACAAATCAGCAAGCCTCATTCAGCAAAATCAACTCGCTGATTTCCCGAACGCAGCCGATGTTGACAACTTTACAATTTGCGGGAAACACTGACCGATGCTGCAGCTCCTTACTGAACAGCTGGTTAACTGCCAAAGTCAACATGAAAAACTAAAACGTATTCAAAAATAATTTAGACGTGATTTATTTTATTTATTTGAGTAACCAACATAATATACATTAATTATATTTAATCACAAACATAAACTGCTTTAATATAAAAACTTGACAAATGTTATTATAAATTATAGGTCATTGTGAGGATTTCTTGATCCAGTAAGAAAATCCACTTAAAAACTTGCAGCCACTTCTGATTTAGTCCTAAGATGGATATGGTAAACCATGGTAACAGGTGATCAGCCCATCGCCCATATAGATGGGCTATCATGTTGGAGAGGATACTATCTCTTAGCCGACTTTAACGAAATGCTCGGGGATTGAAGCAGCAGTCTGTTTTTTATTTAATCTCAGTCCAGCAGAGAAGTAGTATTATATAGTTCGTACATATTAAAATAGGTAATGAATAAAGCAACCCGCTGGCTGGTGTAATCCGAGTAAAAGTCTTTACTTAAATAAATAATATGAGAAAAAGAGCCTCGAATTATCAAAATTAGTAAATGATAATCCGCGGTCCCTGCGGGGATATCAAATGGTTTGATATCAATTAATTTCTGGCATTCATTCTCCTCTGTCACTCGATATGAATCGTCTGAACAACAGTCGCATCATAGTTCTGACCTACACTCTATGTGGCCCGAAACCCTGTGTCATAAGCTACTAGGAGCAATACCACAACACATAGATCCGGGAGATCAGAACATAAAAACATTTGTACCGCAGCGGGAATAGAGCCCGCGCATCCCGCGTTGGACGGCACACGCCGGCGCCGCCACGCAACCAACGTATTCAACGTCGAACGTATTCATTCAAAATTGAACCTTTCACTCGACTGAACCTCCACCCGACTGGCGCGTCTAATCCGATCTCTACTCTATTTGAAAATGGACGTGATTTTGTGTGTCCTAGCTATTTCCTGTTCAGTGACTGCGCGAGAAACAAACTTTTTATACATGTTTGGAGAACTAGCTTCTGTCAGCGGCTTAGCTTGCTTAACCTGGATAGCATAGTATATAATGCTGTTCCAGGTGTTGAACTACGTATGTTCCAAGTATCATTAATTTCTATTCAGCCGTTATGCTATGATCGAGGCACAAAAATCTCACAAACTTTTGAATTCATTATACTAGCATCAGCTCATGGATTCGCTTGCGGTACCTATCCCGGATAAAAAGTACCTTATGTGTTTTTCCTTGTAGTAACTCACAAACTTTCACATTTGTAATATTAGTAGGATTTTATGGTAGTAGATACGACATGAACTGAGATAAGGGCAGGAAGATGATGATTGCGATGAATAGGATTGTACCGGCTATTTCCCCGCAGCTGTGCCGTCCGACCAATCAACGTGAGTTCATTACACAAGTATGCCACAGTGCAGGCGATAAGCCGCTTCACACATCACTAATTATTGCCTTTATGCCATAACCAGTCTCCGGCAGAACGACCTATATTTATCGCATCAGCTAGTGGTTTATGTCATTTATTCAAAGGGCATAAGTAATTCATTTAGCGTTTGAATGCTCTGAAGTAAACATGAGTTACCGAAACCACATAGTTGGTGCTCTTGATCTCAGTGTGGACGCAAAGCAATTATGTTAGTTCGTATGAGGCCGTGAAGGCCTCCGTCATGGTTATGCGGTTATGTTTATGGTGCCTTTCGAAGCACGGAAGCGCTCAGCTCGTAATGCCACTTGCGGTCACCCATCCAAATTGTGACCACGCACAACGTTGCTTAACTTCAACTTAAAAAAGTCCTAGAGGCATGAAACTTGGATATTTGACTTATAGCGTTGGGCCGTATAGAAAGCAATTTCCGAAATTCAACTCTGAAGATGAAATTTGTATAAAAACTCAAAGCGGAGAAAACCGCGGCACGTTCTACTTGTAGTTTAAAACATTTAACAAAAAGGTATCTTAAGTTGTCGTAGATACAAAGTTAGCGAGTCAACAGTCCAAACTAATAAATATTTTATTGTTTCAGGTAATTGATAAAGTCAACTCTACAAGTAATCTGAATATTTTATCTTAAGGTGGATTTTCGAAGCAAGCGTCAGTGCCGCGTTAGTGACGCCGCGACATAGCAGCAGTTACTGATACGCAAATGTATGGAATGTCATTCGAACGCAGTTTTGAATGACGTTTCACTGACCTCGTCATTGACGCCGCGTCAGAGCTACTACGAATATGAATGAAGCGCCATTTGATTGCAGTGTCAGTGACGCGGTGAATGACGTTCCATACATTTGCATAGTGGCTCTGTTTCAGCGTTACTGACGCGGCGTCACTGACGCAGCGCCACTGAAAGTCTACCTTAACCCAGGCTCAAGTCCCGCCTTCAATTGGAACGGCCTCCCAAAATCTCTGTAAGTTAATACCCATAAATAAACAAGTAGGCTGCGGGTAACGACCAAGTTTTGGATTTAATATTGACACGCTTATTTCTTCTGTTTTGAAAGTTTAATAGGAAGTAATATTTACTAACAATGGAGATTTCTGTTCGAAAATATTATGTGCGCTGCCTACTCAACCGGTGAAAAAAGGTTGGAAAATATTTGTCAAGTGCACTAAAGGAGGCCTTTAGGCGGCCTAAAAACTCCGTCACTAGAGTTGGCCACTAGCTTATACGAACACACACACTAAAGGAACCGCAGTTTAAATGGCGCAAACTTTTAAAAGGCGTACTTTAAACAGTTTCACTACACTGGTTCAAGAAACTGGTGATACGGGAGTAGCAAATGGGGATCCGTGGCTTCAGCCTACACCCATGGGAAACGGCGTGATATAGGGTACCCCAAAGGATGCTATATCTCTGACCTTCCGCTTATCACTATTATTTTTGAACACCCTGTATTTAGATTATTAACTAGAGCCCATGCCCGGTTTCGATATTCTACTAACGAGTGACGAGTGGAAGATTACCAGAACGCTGTTTTTCGACAAAAAATGTAGAGCAATTTCTGGCAGATGAAAACTTTGCTATGGTAGCATCCATCGCCCGATAGTTGCATAAAATCAAATTATAAATAAATTTATAATCGTGTACAATAGCTATATTTGTTTTTGGTAGTATGGGAAAGTGGTTTTAGTTTATTGAATATAGGAACCGGGCATTAATCTGCGGTCGACTTTACTAGCCATTATCTCAAGCCGATAAACAAAGGCTCTTATTATTTAAGGGCATTAACAAACGGGTCAGGACTAACTTTCACCTGGAACGGGCCTGACTAATGCCCCGTGATGGATCTCCCTCATTGGGGATTAAAAATTGGGGACTTAAAGTTGGGGTCGCGACTTTTTGATTCGAGTCGCATTAATTCGCCAAATCGCCTATTTGAATAAGGGCTTCAGCTTATTGAGGACTAAAAGAATGGTTTGGTGAAGAGTTGCAGTCGTGAATTAGAGATTCAAGTCGCACCAAAAAGTCGATCGATTGAGTGTGAAGAGTGCGGGATCGATTATCTCGAGCCCGACACCACATTTATACAAATCCTACTTGACTGTGAGGATGTGAGCATATATTGTTTGTAGCCCAATCTTGGCTTAGCAGCTGAACGGATTTGAATAAAACTTAGAATATAAATAATTCGTGACTTGCAATAACATGCAACGTGTGCAGTATTTCAGCTTAACAACATATTCTTACGAAACAAAGTCGCGTCCCAATTGTATTATTCGATTAAGAATTTTTATTAAAATCATATTTTTACACAATTTTAAGCGTTTCATGAATTATAAATGTTGAGGGAAAACGTCAATCATATTATCTTGTTTTTGTTCGTTCTGCTGGATATTTACGCCTAAATACCTTTGGGGCAGAAATATTTGTTGTTCTGTACAGTCAGACACAAAATATTGCATGCATTCGAATTTCAACATCATCATCATTTAGAAATTTCTGAGATTTTCACAAGCTCCTCCAAGCCTCTGCATAACGACAGTGTACCTACTAATATGGATACAAACATACATAAAATTACGCCTGTTTCCCATAGGGTTAGGCAGAGATGGCGGATCTCTATTTGCTACGATTCTGACATACTTCTATCGCTTCATTCACTCTCATTACATTCTCCATGCAAGCTCGTCGGTTTAGGGTACTCTTGACCTTGCCCTTTTCTTAAACGTCACCGATTTGATCCAGATAGATGCGCCTAGGTCTTCCCATTTCAGCAGTCCACTGCTGGACATAGGCCTCCCCGAATGAGCACCATCGCGCCCAACTCTGGCTTGACGCATCCAGTCTGCCAGCAGCCTTTCGCAGATCATCACCCCCCATATTAGTGCAAGTGACCTTCCTGTGATCAACCCGAAGATTTTCAATTTCTTCAGTTTAGTTCTTCGTTGGAACACTTCCCTTCCGATGTTTTCCTCCACCGTTCGAGAAGCACATCAAATTGCTCAGAACTAAGTTAGCGTGTACTTGGACCACAGAATACATGGAACTTAGACGGCGACAATCTTGAGTAATTCTGATGCTAAGTTCTACTAACATTATTTCCTTATGTTGCGGACTAAGTCATAAACTTAAGCGTTTTTGAAATCACTAGTAATACTTGCCAAAGTTACTGTGTAAGATGAGGAGTTTGTATCTCTTCCAATTCATCTCCGTAGCGGTTAAACGGATTTGGTCAATATTAAGGTTCAATTTCAAGAGTATGTTTAACATAACGAATACAAGACACAGGGAAGTTATACCACTCTTTGTGGAGTCTGCACAGCATGCTTTCTTCTTCCTCTGCCAATGCGTCGATGTGTCGAATGAGTTCGAAAAATTGCACTTTCTCTGTATTCTTGATTGTTTTCACTTTTTACATTTCTCTAAATAAATATACTAAATATAATTTGACACAGCGCCATCTAGCCCCAAACTAAGCAAAGCTTGTACTATGGACACCAAATGGCTGATAGAATACTTACATACGTTTTTTTTTTTAACACTTTTGATATATTACTACGCCCAAATCCAGAAGAAATATCGTAGCGGGAATCGAGCCCGCGCCTCTTGCGTCTCAGCCAAGCATTCGCCCGCCACGCCAACAAAATCAGTTACATTTGTATTACTTTACAAATTATAGAATTATACTCATCCGCTCATACCTCGTAACTTAGTCAGCCGAACCCTGTGTACCCTGCCGGCGGCTTCGCAGTGCCCTAAACACTAAAATGCACTCAGCTCCCCCGACCCTCCCCACAACAAACAGATTCTAATTAGAAACAATAATGATAACATCTGTTCTTGAAATACGAATTTGAATAAAGAGTATTCAACCAAAGAGATTTTAACCAAAGAGGTTGCATGTACCTCTCAAGCGAATTATGTATTTTGGGCATAAATAGTCAAAGCACTTTCAAGGTTTAGAATTGAACTAGTTGAATTTAGTTTTATTGTGATATTTCATGTAGGTTATCTATGGTCAGTCAAATGTCACAGAAAATTCATCTAGAATACCAATTTTTATATTTATACTAGCTGCCGCCCGCGGCTTTGCTTGCGTTGTACCAGGATAAAAAGTAGCTTATATGTTATTCCAGCACACATGCTATGTATGTTCTAAATTTCATTCATGAATGATGAATTTTATTTTTTCTTTAACTTTATAAATAACATTGAATGACACCAGAATAAGATGTTTCATTCTGTTTCTGTATAAGTTTTGCTACCGTAGAGACCTAACTTAAGTGCCCAAGTAATTTCCGGAAATCGAACCCACACCTCATTTAAAATAGCCACACACTAACTTAAATATTAGCACCATGAAATTCAAAGTGCGCATCAAAACGTTATTGTTGTCGACATTTAACCCACAAATGGCGCACTATACTTGAAATGGCTCTCCGTTCCCTTTGTGGGTAACAGTTCCGACGGACAAGGCGGTTGGTTAGCACTAGACTAAGACATGGACCATGAGAGGACCGCTGGACAACTACGAGTAGTTGTAACGCAAGCAGCAACGCAAGAACCTAGGTTACTTCATCAGAAACATATACGGCACATGATTTGGTCATATGCCCTGGATTAAATATTCTAATAACAGACGACAGATCGTCACATTCTTACAAACTTTGGCATTTATAACATTAGGTGGATTAGGTTCAGTTTTTGTACTTCTTATTACCAGACTTTCTGAGTAAGTTCATGCATCAGGACATGCTATTACGCTCTGTATCATACCTATGATATTTAAAACACAGTTAAGGGTTGGAGGGCCGGCTGCATTCCGACAACCCAGTTCAAAGCCCAGTACAAGTTGATGCGTCATTTATCCCTCTCCTCACTCGTTCCCCCACTGTTGGAGATCGTGACTCCGCGCTAGTATGACACGATCTGTGATCTCCATCTGCCACGATCTTCGGCTTGATGAAGAGCGGTTTGAACGGACATAAGTCTAAATGTTCCGACACTCGGTCCGACCATCGCCTTAGGCTCCCTCCGGGGCTTTCGACCTCTATTTTGAGTGAGTACCTACTCGATGTAGGCTGAAGAGTCATGTGTACCAGCTGTTTAGTGATTAACTGTAACCTCAGTTTACTGAGCTAGCTTTTGAAAACGGGCCATTGAACGTTGTTTACGAGCCGAGGCAGGGTTAAGAACTCTTCAACTATGAAAGACAAACTACTCCCCTACTTAATTATGTCTGTTTTTGTCTTCCGATGTCCAATCTACTTACCCTTATTAACCACCAGCTTTACCTTAATAAACAATTTAATACATAAAACTCTTACGCTACTAACTGACTGACAAATCAACATACCATAAGTCCTAGAAGCAAGAAATGTGGAGGGTATATGAGTTCCTCTTATGGTTATGGGGTGCACTTAGAAAGGCATTCACAAAATTCAACTCCTAGAGGACTCAGTGGGAAGATAAAATCTGTGTAAAAAAATCTACGTAGATAAAGTCAGGGGTTCGTCCACTAATATTTCTGGTCTCGATATTGTATATTCCAGGGTTTGAATCCGTTCAACCGCTACGCAATGATTGATGCGCAAAGATCCACTTAAACCTTTGAATTTATAATGTTAGTAGGATTTCATTTCATAATTCCATTAAAGTCTTTCTAATGTCAATCACTTCTCTAAGTGAGCGTCCAGCTGGTCCCTGGAAATTATTTATTTATCAGAACGGCGAAAACCAAATTACTCTAATTAAATTACAATCTCAAAATAATTAACAATAATAATGCTTAATAACAGATTGTTATTGAAGGAGGCCTTTACCCAGCAGTGGGATGGAACGGGCTAAGAGTGCGGAGGTAAATAAGTTAACACTGATGAAAAACACTGAGTTTAATTCGTAAGTTATACATAAAGTAGAACCAATAAGTCCGCGTAATGTTTTAATGATTTTGTCCGTATGAGCTAGTGGCTAACTCTAGTGACGGAGTTTTAGGCCGCCTAAAGGCCTCCGTCATGGCTTAACGACTTAAAAGTCGCGTAATGGAGACTGAAGATTGTTTTTTCGACCCGTCAGCAAGCTGGGTAGTTAGTTTCGCAATGATTATTGAATATAATTAAATAACCGAGGCTGTAAAATGCCGACTCACGCCCGATTCCAATAATTCTACTGACGGACGACGGCTCGTACCTACTACCATAGCAGGGAATCTGTCGAAAAGCGCCATAAATTTTTAGATAGATTCATAGTTATTAGAATATTGGAACTGGGCATCAGTGACCTACATAAAAGGGTACGTCACTGTACTACCAGTGATCACTACACGTTTAGTTTTTTACTTCCATTTGTTGCGTAAATAAACTAAATATAACGTGAGGACAGACAAAGAGCCAAATTATTTTAATATGAACCAGTAAATCCGATCCTTGGATGTTCAATCCGGCCGAGTGAATCGTAATAATAAAATCGTATACATCCAGAATATATATTAAATCGTATATACACAGAATCATACAAATCCCTCGTGTAGAAAATAACAAAGTATTTTTTTGTTTTTACGATGTCCGACATACCGTAAAAAATCACAGATAAAGTAAGCCTGGTCAAGCGTGTGTCGGGTGGCTTGGGTTCCGGAGGGTTCAAACTTGAATGACAGCTATCACATCCTTATTACTAGTTTGTCCGCGCGGCTTCGCTCGCGTGGTTTAAAACTTGACACCCCATTTTACCCTTTTTTGAGGGTTATTTGTACTGAGTTTTGAGTGAATCGAATAAAGAATATCTTTTTTCTATTAAAACTTTACCACCCTGTTCAACCTGAAAACGTACCACCCCGTTTTTGAAAATTAAATTAGCTTGTGTTATTCCAGAACTTGCATTTTCTTCAGAACTTGCAATTCCAGAACAGAAGATGCATTGACACACAAACTTTCGCATTTATAATATTGGTAGAAAAAATATCTAGGTATAATTTATGTTACTCCAGCAGACGCACTATGTATATTCCAAGTTTTATTCCAATCCGTTCAGCCGTTATGGCGTGATTGAGGCACAAACATACATACACCCTCACAAACTTTCTGGAATGTGACATAGGCATACTTTTTATTCGAGTTCCACGCGAGTGAAGATAAGGGCGGGAGTTAATCTAAAATATATCTGAAACTCTTAAATAAATATAAATAAAATAAAATGTGTTTAATTTAGACCAAGGATCTAAATTAGTACCTAAACCTACCTTAGACTTATAATCAAAATTTTAGCTATGGTATGTTCTATGTACTACAAACTTTGTCCTTGTCCAAGTGGTTGTCTATTTCTATTTGTTAAGCAACTTTCCTCTTGTTTCTGTACACTGTCAATACTAATCAAAAAACCCTGAAGTGGTTTTTGCCGGACAACTGATCCCTAATACGCAGTCGGATCTTCAAACGCGGGTAGATCAACATTGCCTCACGTGAGGGATTGTGCCTGATTCACTGTGTATTTGTTTTTACTGTTTATGGTCAGGCCTGTTCCACCCTTACGCCAAAATGAGCTTTAACACAAAGCTCTGTACAATATATAAACCTCTTGAACAACTGACTGACTGATTGACAATCAAAACACAGCCTAAACCATAAGTTCATGAAGCTTCGAGGGTGTATTCCTCTTATAGTGTAGAAGTGCTCTGTATCATTATTAAAATACCTTTGGACTCCTATAAGAAAAACTGGGTCACAATAAATAAATAAATATTTGTGGACATTTCACACAGCGCCATCTAGCCCCAAACTAAGCAAAGCTTGTACTATGGGTACCAGATGGCCGATAAATTACTTATATACTTTTTGTAAATACATACTAAACATAATACCACAACACCCAGACCCGGAAGAAATATTTCAAGAACATACAAACATTTCTCCCGTAGCGGGAATCGAACCCGCGCCTCTTGCGTCTCAGCCGAGCACTTGCCCGCCACGCCACAGAGGTGGTCAAAGACAATAGCATTAGGTAGAGAGGTTCAACTCCTCGAAGGAGCCTTTTGGCTGCAGTGATACCGCAAAGATCTAAAAAACGATTCATTCTTTTTGTATTCGTTCTAAAACTGAATCGAAATTTAAACAAATATAAGGTATTCGATTGGATTCTAAAATCGAGAACATATCGCATTGCGAAACGAGCCGCGCGAGCTGTCCCGTGCATATTGTATAAACTGTGCAGATGATCGCGTCCCGCCGAGTTTACTGGATTGTTTTGTCTACGGGTGATTGAATTGCCTTTTAAACCGACTCCAAAAAAGGTGATTTGATTGATACGGAGCCTAAAAACTCCGTTACAAGAGCTAGCCACTAGCTCATACGAACTTAGTTACTTTTTATTGATGCGTGATATTTAAGTAATGAGATGATGATTTCAGACGTGACGTCGGTGGCTCAACCAAAAAACGACGGATACGAAATGAACCTAGCGACGTCGTCGTCTGTCGGAAAAAAAGTCATTTATTGTCAGTAAAACAACATTGCTATGGCGAACAGAACTGGGTACCTATATGACGAAAAGCGTGTTAACGTCAAAAATATGAAAAAGAGTAGACGTCATGGGGTACATTCGCATTCAGAGCGCGTTCGATATTAACGTCGCGCTCCGTGACGGAATCCCGCCGAGGAGGCATGTCATCGACCGCGTGACGTCACAGACATACCGTACAATTGTAAAAAATAAATGAATAAATAAATGTCAAAATAATAAAGTACAGAAATGACGGCTGACAGAAAGGAATGAGGGAAGAAAATATGCTGTGCCGGCTCCATAAGGGATAAAGGCAGGAAAATGATAATGAAATATATAGTATCCTCCCCAACATGATGGACCATTATAATGGGCGATGGGCTGATCACCTGTCACCATGATTCATATTCATCTTGGAACTTTAAATCAGGAGTGGCTGCAAGTTTTCTTATGATTACTTGTGGCTCTGCCCACCCCCTTAAGGATACGGACGTAATCATTATGTATGTACATAATATATCAAACTCTTACGTTACTGACTGACCGGCAACCAATGCACAATCATAGGTCCTAAAAGCATGAAGCTTAGAGGATGTCTCGAAGTTCAGCTCTTAGAGAAGGCAGAGGGAAAATGTAGTTAGTAGAAAAAAATAAAAGCGAGCAAAGTCACGGGGCGTTCCTCTAGTAATAAATATTAACTTCAAACAAAATTATGGTACAGAGCTCAGGACAGGGATGTCTGAAAATCTTTGGGAGACCTTTTCTTTTCATCAGACATCGCTAGCGTGGCGGGCTAGTGTCCAGCTGAGACGCAAAAGGTGCGGGTTGGATTTTTGCGTAATCCAGCATGTACGTAAAAGTGCTAAAAACATGTGTCAAGAAGTTTCACGTAAATCCTTTTTCCATGATGGTTCGTAAGAACTAATGACAGAGTAGTAGTATTCCGGTATTAGAACGGTGTAGTCGGAAATCATTTGAGTACCGTACCTACATACATTCGTTAAGAACCGTACATTCGAATCAATCATCCTCAAAACGGAAACACCTACGACGATAAACAAATTACCTGCACTATCGGGAAACGATTAGCGGGAAATCGAGCCGATTGCCGGCTAATAGCTCAAATTATATCCGTAAATCCCAAGTCCGGAGTACGGATTCCAAGTTTAATGTTATGGGAGTTACGGTTTATTTTATCTACGGAACCGGAATAATCTATGGATCTTGTTAAACCCATGGTAGATTACGTCGTGGCTCCACCATGACTTCCAAACTGTTGCAAGCCGCTGGACTAAAAAATAATTATGTGTAAGTTCTTGGTTTATAAATAGTATGTATGTATGAATATTATCACGCCCGTATATCCCTAATGGGGTGGGCAGAGCGACAAGTAGTTATAAGAAAACTTGCAGCCACTCCTGATTCAAAGTCCCAGGATGGGTATGGTGAACCATGATGACAGATGATCAGCTCATCGCCCATGTAGATGGTCCATCGTATTGGAGAGGATTCCGGACCAAGAAGGACCGATAACAAACTAAAGTGCCGTAATTTCACACCCCCGAGATTTTCACAAGATAATCACAAACAAAAGGAAAAGAATCACAACCTCATGGGCCCTAAACCTGTAATTACTCGTAAAGAAACGCGTTAACATATTGCCGGAGTAACGCCTCGTTCTGACAAAAAGCGATCACCGTTCCTTGACAACCTACTACTGCTACTATCTATCTAGTCGTGTCACTTGTTTTTTAGAACCAGTGTGGTGAAAGAACTTGAAACGTGTCTGAAAGGGTCCTTTTGTGTTTTAACACAAACATGTTATTGAACTCTGCTGGACTGGAAGTGAAGGAAAAACAGAATGCGTCCAGCTGCTTCTCTCCCCGAACATGTCGGAAAAGTCGACTAAGGGGTAGTATCCTCTCCAAAATGATGGACCATCTATATGGGCGATGGACTGATCACCTGTCACCATATCTATCCATTTAAATCAGAAGTAGCTGCAAGTTTCTGGCTCTCCCCACCATTTAGGGATATGGGCGTGGTAATATGAATGTATGTTATTGAACCTTTTGGGTTCAACGGCATACCGGTTTCCTTACGATGTTTTCTTTCACCGTTTGAGAGTATTACGGCAGGTACTTGCGGAAGCTGCTTTCAGAGAACAGTTTATGTTTAAGAAAGCCTTCCTCCATTGGTCCCGGGAAAGGAAAACCTCGGTCCCGAGCGTGCAGTGCCATGTCTTACTTATTTACAGGAAAATTAGGGAATGCGGTGTTTCAGAATTATATTAAAATCCGGCTTTTCTTATCCCGATGAAATGTAGCTTATATTCGTGGTTTACTTGTGTTATTTGCTGTGTTGGTTGTGGGAGATACCTCGGTTATTTATTTTACTTCCCTAAAACGTTAAATTCAAAAACAAAAAGCATAGGTTCATGTTACATTTGCTAAGGAATCGACGAAACAGTGCACAGATTAGGATTCAAGCAGCTGAAGCGGACGGCGCGCTCTGGGAACGAAGCGAGACTCGACTCAAAGATACTGCGGAAAAAGAATCGCCGTTATAAGGACTGAATGACAGAACCCATTCGGTTTCTGATCCCAAGGTCGTGAGTTCAAACTAATATCGCGGTGAGTGACACTGGTTCATATCCATTTAAAATTTTTCAAATCCATTTTGAATACATGAGTTTGAAAAGCAAAATTGTTGTTTACAAATGGCAGTTGGCCAAGACAAAACCACCATTGGAAACAAATTCAAATAATTCTACGTGTTTTAAACATTCGTTAATATCACTTCACAAACTTATACCAATCGTTATATTTGACGCATAAATCAAGTACAAGAAAATAACATAAGTAACAAAAACAACTTTTTTTACGTTCATGGACGTCTGTCGCTGAAGTACAAACACCGCTACTGCCTACCACTAAACTATGGGATCTACTTGTGTCACTGGATTTTATGAAAATACATATTCAATTCAGCAGCAAAACAAACATATATAGTCCATTTGAAAGTAGCGAGACTGACAAGATGTATGGGCGTGTTATGAGGGAGGAAAGTCATGTTACAAGAGTGATGGATACGAATCTGGATACGCACAGGTGTGGCCCAGAAAAGATGGATAGATTGTGGAAAAGTGGATATAAGTGTGATATGACCACTGAGATGAGTGATAGGAGATAATTTTAAAACAACATAATTATTTTGTCGACACCACCTAATACATGTGCCTTACCCCACATGCTTTTCTAATCAGTGTGGTGAAAAGATTGAAGTGGATCTTAAAGAGTCTCCTGTATTGCGATGACACCATGTTTTTCTATGTCTTGGCCACATTTAAGATGTACAAAAAATTCCAGTGCTAGTAAAAAAAATATGATTAAAGATACCGTTGAAGTAAGTCATAATCTTGTCCTACTCTATGTGGGGTCGGCTCAGCATGATCTCTTCTTCCACCCGTCTTCTCCAGTCACTCCTTTATCAACCATATCATCTTTTACATAGCCTATATACCTTTTCTTTGGCCAGCCTCTAGGCCAGAAGTAGGGCAATGGTATGAAAGAAAACTGCCTGATAATGCGACTGGATTTTTGAAAACAGCCTTTTTATAAAAGTCAAGAATAAAGTAACATTCATTTAAAATGAAAACGTATTTCAGCAAGCAAGAAGAGCCTTCAGCTCATTATGAATAGGAAATAATGAAAATCATGTTTTTTCACCTTTTATAATACGTAGGTTATTAATAAGGTGAAAATGGTGCCTTTGTGCTACAAGTGTTGCTATTGTTATTTATGAGAAATATAATGACTTGAATAATAATGAATAATCTACACTAATATTATAAAGAGGAAAACTTTGTTTGTTTGTTTGTACTGAATAGGCTCAAAAACTACTGGACCGATTTTAAAAATTCTTTCATCATTCGAAAGCTACATTATCCACGAGTAACATAGGCTATATTTTATTTTGGAAAAAAATAGGGTTCCGTAAGATATTTGGGTTTTTCGGACACAAGATGTAAAAAATCAACCAGAAAAGTTACTTATTTTGCGTACGCTGCCTAAACTATAAAAGATAGAACCATAAAATGTTCTAATTAATTGTAGATCTTATAAATATCTACAAAAAAGTCCGCGACACACTATACCCATCTATGTCGAGTGAGGCACAGCAACCATTTTTTTATTTAAAAATCTTGAATTTTTTTTTGACTACATTTAAACGCGTTTATTTTACTCATGCTATTAATCCTTATCAAAATAAATGATTTCATCACTAAGAACAGTTTATGGAGATAATATTTGGTCTTTGAATGATTAAAATTGGACGTTTGGTTTTGAAGTTATGGCGAAATTAAAATATTACGATTTCTGCTGCACGACCGCTGCGTAGGGAGCCGACCTCGCGACTGACCGTGTCTTTCCTGGGTAGGCTTTTTGCAGCGGTAACCGACATCCACGCGGGCGGAGCCGCGGGCGACCGCTATTATAGAATAAAATAATGTACTACACGCGTACGAAGTCGCGGGCAACAGCTAGTCTTTTATAAAATAATGTATTATTTTGAATAGTTTATATTTTAACGGCATGCCATGCCAAGGAGGGTAATGGGGTATGAGTGTATGTAAGTTCTTGTTATTTCTGTAGTCTGAATGGCTGGATGGAGTTTGACATGAGTGGGGCTAATAAGGTCACTTTGAGCAATTCATCTATAGCAAAACATTTTTCGATTTTACAAGAAATCCTACGCGATTCCTGTTATTTTCGTAAAATGGTCCGAACCGTAGGCGAATTGCAGGCAATTCGATTCAGCAGCAGATTCACATTGACCGGTCGGAGTTTTGATATATCGTACGCAATTCAATTCAGCAGCAGATCAGATAAGGTAGCCCTTTAACCCACGAGGTGTCGTTGGATTTCGTACAAGACATAGGGCTATATAAAATATTAAAAACCAATATTACAGTGGTAAGAAGCTATTTCCATTTTACTGAATGGTCTGAATCTGAATGGATGAACTGAATGGTATCAATCAATTGTGATTGATTTCGACAAATAAGGTATCGAGTGGCTGCAAGTTTTTTTATGATTGCTTGTGGCTCTGCCCACCCCATTAAAGTTACTCATTACATGTAAGTCAATGTTGCAGGATGAGCAAAATTTAAATTTAAAATTTAACTGGGAAACGGCCTTTTGCCATTCTTTTCAGACAAAATCCAGTGTTGTCCTCTCCCAGCCGTACAAAGTCTTATCTTGTGGCATACTTTGGGTTTGTATGTAAAACGCCGCGCGACACCGCACACCGGACTTGCAACCCGCGAGGAGGGGGGCCGGGGGTGTGGGGTGGGGGGGGGGGGAGTACACGCCGCGACGCCGGAGCGCACTGCAACGTCCCGCGTGAGAAAAACGCATCGTGTGTATCGGCCTTATATCCCAAACAAATAATTTTGCATCAAAAGCCATACGGAATCCTAAAATGGACAGTAATTTACGTACGCAAGGGATACGCGTTCGCATGTCATCGAACATCTCATAAAGAAGTTCGTGTGATTGATACGGAAAAGTTGCGAACTTCCCTGCCGGATAAACGATGTATTTTTAAAGGTTTGGCACTGGTTCGAGCTGGTAAAGAACATCGTATCAAAAAATATAGCTGAATAATACCGAAATTGCTTCATTGCTGCGTAAAAAATGGACAAACCAACATACGTCCAAACACACTTTACTTAGTAGACTGGTATGAACAAACATAGTCAGATAATTATATTTCAAGAGAAAAGGTAAAATAAAAAATAATAAGGTTTGGAGTCGGCCAGCTTGGCGACTTGTGCTAACCCTACTCCGTCGCATGACGCCGAGATCGTTTATAAACGTCAGATATAATTGGAGTTTTTAAGTGCGTGAGTTTTTGAGAAAACTTCGGGATGTATCGAGTTCATCGGTTTTTTGTCAATAACAATGCTGAATAGGGTTTTTGCTTGAGAAATAATTTTCTTAATATATTAAACTCTTACGTTACTGACTGAATGAAATACCACGGAAGGAATTGTATAAAAATAACTGCTATGTTATATGCTATGCTAAACAAATGTAGAACACAGTTACGACTCTACCTACGCTCGTGGCGTAGCTTGCTTAGACATTCTTGATTGATCGTTGAAGTTAAGCAACGTTGTACGCGGTCACAATTGGGATGGGTGACCGAAAGCAGCATTACGAGCTGAACGCTTCCGTGCTTCGGAGGGCACGTTAAATTGTCGGTCCCGGCTTTATAAGCTGTTAAGCCATGACGGAGGCCTTCAGGCGGCTCATACGAACTTACTTTTTACCTACTAGACAACACCTATTATGTTTGCATCCCAATTATATGGGGAATGTGTGTTCGTATTCAGTTAATCTAATTTAAGATCTATGAAGCAAATAAAATGAATTGAATTGAATGACTGATTTGCTAACTGATTATGAAAACGGGGTAGTGGGTGGTGAGCCTTCAAATAGTTTGACCAGAGAGAACTCTTACCTACTGTACGCAATGCAGGATTCCTTTTGGAGTCACGCCAGTGTTCTATCGCGAGTTTGGATGGAGAAATGGTAGTCAATTCAATTCTAAAATATACGCAGTGCACCCGCTTCCGCCTGCCACTTACATAACACCACGCCGGTTCCACATGGGGGTAGGCAGACCATGGATCTCCATTTGCTACGGTTCTGACACCTTGATTTAAGACATTTCCAAATTATCTTGAATTCCTGAAATGGTAAAACAAACAAAATTGTTTTCAAAGTCAAATAAAAAAAAAAAGTATTCTATAAAATCACGGGGATCACTTGGACACGTCTTAAATCTACGTTGGACTTGGCTGTTCGTATGCGGTTTACTTAAAATTCCAATCATAGTTTCTATCAAATTGACACGATTTTTAACATCACTGAAGAAAAATTACCCTCTAAAAATGCATAGACAAGAGAATTGAAATTCCATTTTAAAACCAAAGAATTTAATACTGTGCTTCATCTCATTTTATTCTTCAAGCCAGTTTATTTTAAATCTATTAAGACCTCAAACTCGATCGTGGCGTACTTTTAAATTTCCGACTCAATATTGCACATTCTTTTAGAAACTAAACTATGGCCATTCTGTTATGGATAATTAAAGAAAATCAAATGCTGATAATTTGTGCCTACATCAGGAGGCAACTTTTGCCTTTACTGCCGGGACGCTGTACTGTCCGGTACACACACATATATTTTAGAACTAAAAATCCATTGACATTTGGGATAAGATAAGTAAGGTTTTGCTGTATTGGTTGGGTTTTGGCAGTACTGTACATTATTCAGAGATGAGCACCCGCCATCCTGACGCGCTCCCTCTCGCGTCCTGTTGACAAAAGTGCGCATCTTAAGCAAAAATCTTCTCTAAAACAGAAAAAGTTCATTCAGACTTCTGAATAATGGTGTAATGCGCTGAAAAAAATGAAAGATTTAATTTACAAGTTATCAATTTTTTAGGGTTCCGTATCCGAAGGGTGCCAACGGAACCATATTACTAAGCCACCGCTGTCCGTTCGTCTGTCCGTCTGTCTGTCAACGGGCTATATCTCATCAACCGTAATGGGTAAAGAGTTGAATTTCACAGAGTGTGTATTTCTATTGCCGCTATAACAACAAATAATAAAAATAAAATAAAAAGGGGCTTGATACAAGAAACATTTTTTGTGGCTAAAGTACATAAGGCAAAAGTCATTAAAAAGTACATGTACGGAACCCTTCGTGGGCGAATTCGACTCGCACTTGACCGGTTTATTTTCTAGTAAATAAATAAAATGAAATAAACGAGTCGAACGGATTAAAATGACTTGGAATAACATTTTAAGCTTCTTTTTATTTGGATATACAACGCGAGTGAAACTATGCGGAAGCTAGTACTGCATAAGGAGTTAGTCTGAGGCACGTCCAGACATTACATTGCACATTTAACTGCAACACACAGAACTAATAATGTTCCTCGTTAGAACGAGCACTCTTTTAATATTTAACTTGGAGCGGTTCCAACTTGGAACGGTTAACTTTACCGAGCTAACTTAACTGCAATCATGTAGGTAAGTATTTTTGCCAGTTATTACATTCGTGGGTTCGAATTCAGTCGTGCACCAATCTTTACTTTTCGATGATTTCATCCCACCTGCATCATTTATTGCAAATGTAAATACACTATTTTACCCGCGCGGCTTTGCTCGCGTGGTATATATTTTAACCCCTGTTTTAAGGTTATTTTGAAAAACTCTAAAACACGTGTTCATAGATTTTGTCCTTACAAGTTTCCCACCCGTTAAAACGTTCCCATATAACTTTAAATCTCCCTTGCACTCGCCCTGGGGGTCATTTTAAAAAAAACCTTTTTGTTATTTGTACCGAGATTTGAGCGAATCGAACTTAGAAATATGTTTTTCCATAGAAACTTAGCCTATGTGTTATTCCAGAGCCCAAACTATTTACATAAAAAAATTCATCAAAATCCGTTTAGTAACGTGGTAACAAATATTCACACACAAACTTTCGCATTTATAATATTAGTAGGATAATAGAATAACGCAGAGAGAATGCACTGGTAGTCTAGTGGTAGTGGCCCCGACTTCCGATCCCAAGGTCGTGGGTTTCGTGCACCAATGGGTTTTTCTTTTCGAAAATTTTATGTGCGCTATACCAGTACTCTGAAACGGTGAAGGAAAACATCGTGAGGAAACCAGTATGTCAAGTGCAAGACGTCGATAGGCCTTGAGTGTAGTGCAGGATCAAAGTGTTCAAAAGAATCCCAATATTGATCACGAATATTTTAGAATATAGAAGTTACAGTCTAATTGGTACTTAATTGTAACTTAACCTAGAGCACTGGTGGTCCAGTTGGTAGTGATCCTGCCTTCCAATCCTAAGGTCGTGGGTTCAAAGCCGGTCGTGTACCAATGAATTTTTCTGCGCGCCAAAGTTTTTTACCCGATTTCGAAGAAGGTGGGTAATGTGTGTGGGGTTGTATGTAGGTATGTGCATTCCTTTGGCTGCCTCTGTAGCCGAAATGGCTGGACGGATTTTGACAAATGAGGTATTGTTATATTTGTCTAGATAACGTGACTGTTATAAGTATAGCCTGTGATACTTTTTTGACGCTAAGATATAAAAAGTCCGATATTGTGGCTTTAAAAAGTCATTCTCTATTTCTAAATTCTTTCAGAAAACCATGAAATATCTGTCCGTAGCAACAAAGTTAAATTAAAATGTATTCAAATCTTTACATTCTCATCATTCATCTGGTACAATGTGTTCCTCCCGCTGGGCCGCGGGCTCCGGCACTATTTAAAAATTTTTCGTAGTAAAAGTTTTACGCCAACTCGTCGGTTTGTACAATGTTGAAATGTACTCATAGGTCTTGGAGATATTGAATTTTGTCCAAAGCTGCTAAAGTTTTAATGGACTATTATTTCTACCCGACTTTGGAAGGGAGGTTCATGATTTAAGGTTATTAATTGCTGCTTGTTGACTTCCGGTTTTCGAATAAGTATTTCCGGTTTTTATGAACGGTGTTCAGGTTTTCTTTTAATTTGTATGACACTACTGGTTATTATACTGACATTTTTTACATTATGTTTTTTTTTAAATCTTACTTATATTATAAATGCGAAAGTTTGTGAGTTTTGATGTTTGTGCCTCAATCACGCCTAAACGGCTGAACGGATTTGAGTGAAACTTGGAATATACATAGTACATGTACTGGCTTAACATATAGGCTATTTTTTGTCCGGATACCATGTGAGCGAAGCCGCGGGCGGCAGCTAGTTCAATTATAATAATGAACCTGTCATATAAATAGCATATATTCTGTATACATATACACAGCTTTTGTCCAAACATGGCATGTTTTGACAAAAGCTGTGTGTTTTTGATGTGTATGAGAGAAACCGCGCGTGAAAGATAGTTATAAAATAAACTACTCTCACACAAAGAAATACCCGCAAAAGGAACCCAAAACACTATCAGACCATAAACAAAACTAGTCTGTCCTCACTGTTCCCTTCGAATAAATCACCCCTTATGATATAAGATAATTTACGGGACTTTTTACCGACCCAACCTTCAACCTTGACAATCAAAAACACACCTTATTCCACTTTAAATAAGGCACAATTCAATTTACTACAGAATAGGGTTGCCAGTACGTAATTGCTCGAGTTTAGGGTAATAATTTTATTTACGTTCCAACATTTTCAGGGTTAGTTTTGGGGAAAATAGTATTTTCTGTGAATGGTCGTATATTGGCAGCGAACTTATGGCAAGTGGGAATGGAGAAAGGTTTGGGAGTTTTCGTGAAGTGCTAATTTTTTATCCAGTCTGTAGCATGTTTAATATTATAATAATAATATGTATTATGTCCAATTATTTTACCGTAGTAAGCTAACGTAATCCTTCACGGAATACACACACTTTACAAAAGATAATGATAAAGTTAGAGATGGCGCTGTTTTTTGACCAAGTGTCGTGGGTATCAGAAATTATATAGATCCGGAATAAATATTCGCAGAACATGTAAACGTTTCTATCGCCGCGGAGTCGAACCTGCGCCTCAGCCGAGCACGCCCGCCACGCCACCGAGACCGTCATGACTATTTAGGAATGTTGTTTTCCGAGATCTTTAGATCTTCAGAGCTGAGTAGCTTAGCGAAAATGTTGAGAACTCGCCATAAACAATATCTAATAAGCGAAATGTAATCCACATGAGCAGCCGCGGAGCAAACAAAGGGAAAATCACAAACACAAGATATCAATAAAAACAATTGACACGCGACGTGCGGCCTCAGCGATTCTCACCGAATAATACTTTCGCCTACCCGCACAACTCGATACAAACTCCAAGTATTCCGCTAGGTAGGTTACTACTCGTCTCACTAGTTCTTTCCAACTAGTGTGGTGAAAGGATTTAAGGTGCGCCTCAAAGGCTCCTTTCATGCACTTGACATTATGCTTTCGAACTTATTAGGTTCTACAATATTTCGGATCAAAGTACCTGGACCAAATTAGCGACGTTTTGGAAAAGGGCCAGGTCAAGAGTACCCTAAACCGACGAGCATGCATGAGGAATGTGATGAGAGTGAAGGAAGCAAAAGAAGTATGTCAGGACGTAGCAAATGGCGATCCGTGATCTCTGCCTACCCTATGGGAAACAGGCGTGATTTTATGTATGTATGTATGACCTCGGTAGCGTGGCAGGCGAGTGCTCTGCTAAGACGCAAGAGGCGCGGGTTTGAGTCCCACCGTACAAAAAAAGTATAAGTATTCCATCAGTCATCTGCTGTCCATAGTACCTACAAGCTTTGCTTAGTTTAGAGCTAGATGGCGCTGTGTGAAATGTCCACAAAATATTGATTAATATTTATTTAAATTCCTAAAAATTATCCTCCTTTCGTGTGCTTGAACATGTTTTCAATTTTTGTGTTCTTGGACATGTCGGTCTCCTCACGATGTTTTCCTGCATAAGTCGCAGTAGTTCGAGAACAAGCGGTAACTGTCATAGGATATTGGTTTATGCAAATGTTGTAACGCGTCGGGAGTCGAGCGCGGCGCGGCGAGTACCTGCCGACTGTGACTTTACGGAAATTTACTTTACGGATACGGAAGCTAAAACCTTATTGGAGGAAATTGGATCTTATTGATATACCACTAATATTGTAAACTAATAGATTTCTGCCGTTTTCACCCCTTTTCCTTCCCTAAAGAGAGGATTCCCAAAATCTATTTCTTAGTGCACCCCTAAATAAACCCTCCAATATAAATGCTTCTAAGACATAAGGATCTGGTTGCAAGATTGTCAGTTAGCCAGTCGAGTGGATAGCCTTTCAAACGGCATATGTTGTCGAAAACAAACACTCTTATTTATATAGATATTCCATGTGGATATGTGGGTAACGGTAGGCCAAAAAAAAGATGGAGGGACTGTATAAAAGATGAGATAGCAATAAAAGAGTGGGGGGGGGGATGGAAGAAGGATACATGTTGTGCCGACCGCACATAAGTGGGAAAAACCGATTAAGTGCGCGTCGAATTCACACACGAAGGGTTCTGTACCATCGTATAGTAATTTCAGCTCTCTACCTACTACGGTTCATGAGATCCAGCCCGCCGACAGACGGACGGACAGTGGAGGCTTAGCAATAGGGTCCGGTTCGTACGGAACCCTAAAAATTCAAGGAAATGATGATGGAACAGTTTTACTTATAAACCAACAAAGTCATGTCAAAAATTGGCGCCCGACGTTCTTGTCCTACAACTCGGTTTTAGAACAGCGTAGTGGGCGGAGAGCATAAGATGGCGTCTACAAAGAAACTTAATCACTTAAGTACTATTCGGCGAATATCGTTAGATGAACAAGTTAAACATTAAACTGTTGATTTGTAATAGGCGGTGAACGTTATAAAACAGACGTAGTATATTTTATTATGACCTAGTTCCAACAATATAATGTAGGCATATTTAAATTCAATTAATAAAAATTACATGATTATATAACTTGATTATTTTATTATTACTTATCATAAATACTAGTTTTTATATTTTGAAAAGTAGTACTAGGTAGTAGTAATATTAGTCGTGTGGGACTAGTTGTTTCAAACCAGTGTGGTGAAACAAGTTAAAGTGCGCCTCGAAGGCTTTTTTCGTGCGCTTGACAAATGTTTTTGAACTTTTTTAGGTTCTCCGATATGCTGGTTCCCTCACGATTTTATGTTATAGAACGGTAGTAGGCCATGGTCTGAACGACGTAGGAAATCTAGGAAAACTAAGGACATCTGTACTGGATAATTTATACAGCGTCAGGAGGTAACTTTTGCCTACATTGCCGGGAAGCTGTGTCGATGTATTGATCACCGCTTTCTCGGAAACAGAGTTCAGAGCGATTCTTAGCTCCTTTTCTTAATTGGCTGACTTTCTAATTGTAGAGTTTGAGTTTATACTTGAATTGTGTCTTCAAAATATAGCTATTTTATGTTCTTAGTCTGACAAAGCGAAGTAAATATAAGTTTTACAACCTTTTAGTACCTACTTACTTACAGGTAAATAAAAGTAGAGAATTATTTGAGATAGATTTTTAATAAAAAGGTCGACTTAAGACCTAGTTTGAAATTTCTACAAAATACAGGAGTACCTACTTATTTAAAATATCACTAGGATGCTTTGTTCCTGATGTGCACGGTTCCTACAAAGAAAATGGAATAAAATGTAATTTTCGTTTTGAGTTTGATTTAAATTTGTTCAGCCGTGACGCAGCAATTGGGCCGACAACATCTAAACAACCAAATAATAATTTAATATCCTCAAGTTTCCACTCGGATTACCACACGTATACACTAAATTCAATTCAATTCTTTTATCTCGAACAGGACAGTTTTTATCCCAACATAACGATATTTTCGAAAAAATAAATTTAAAGTTAGAAAATACATACCTACATAACTATAACGCCCGGATCCCTAATGGGGTGGGCAGAGTCACAAGTAATAATCAAAAGAAAACTTGCTGCCACCCCTGATTCAAAGTGACAAGATGAATATGGTGAACCACGGCGACAGGTGATCAGCCCATCACACTTAAACCTAGAGCCATGTTGAAGTTTCAAAGAAAGCATGAATTTTAAACTTTTTTTATTTCAAACTCCGTTTTGGCATTTAGCGTTTTTCCCTTTCAAGTGACTTAAAGTTTGATATTTTATTCCGCGCATTTGTAAAGCGTAACGAAAAATTTTCATATCATTGAAATCTTCGACTTGTAATCAAACTGGCAAGAAACAAAACAAATGTAGGTTCTGAACTAATTTCGTTCTCAACAACTTGCAATTGAAAGAAATGGGGTACCCAACTTAATAAAAACAAAAAGTAATCGGAAAACGAAACGGAACGACCGGCCACGCTCAAATTAAGGAAAACTCAGCTAACTAAACAATCACGGGGTAAGGGCGCGTCCACAGTGAGCGCGACGCGACTTGAGTCGCGGGCGCGGCGCCTGCGGCCACGTAAGTCCAGCTTAGAACTAATACTCGTGGCATTGCTTGCTTAGACGTTCTTGATTGATCGTTGAAATTAAGCAACTTTGTACGCAGTCACAATTGGGATGGGTGACCGCAAGTGGTATTACGAGCTGAGCGCTTCCATGCTTCGGAGGGCACGTTAAATTGTCGGTCCCGGCTTTTAAGTTGCCATGACGGAGACCTTTAGGCGGTCTTAAAACTTGGTCACAGGAGTTGGCCACGCACTTCAAATCCTTTCACCACACTGGTTCAGAAGTACTAGTGTCACGACTAGCAGTAGTTCAAACGAAACGAAACTCATATCTTGGCCGTGGACCGTATTAGAAGACAGTACTTCATACAAAGAGAAGCTATGTAACTGCGTAAAATCTCTTTCTCTTTTTGATTGTCTAACCCCCGAACACTCAAACGCGACTCAGAGTTGAGCACGTCTCAAGTCACGGTTTTTTTGACAGTTTTTAATGAAAATCTGTCAAAAACTCGTCACTTGAAACGTACTCAACTCTGAGATGCGTTTGAGTATTCGGGTTTAAGACTCCATTGCGGTATGGTCCGCGCCAACAACGGCTGGGAACACTCGCTCTCGGTAACCCCTTCGAGCTGCGTACGCTATGGTTGAATCGGTTTATATTTTCATAGGTACATAGCGTGTATTAACACTTGCTTAGTGTACCAAAAGTGCCTTTACGTCCGACTCGCTCGACCTGCGCAGGGTCGCGTCCGCGTCACTGTGTAAATGCACCCTTATAAACGCCTTATAATAATCGTCGTTCAGACAATGCAGCCAAAATAACCCTAATCACAACTAAATAAGGTTCATTTTAACCATCGAAAAAGTGCACGAATATTACCTTTTTGAACTCTGTCCTAGTCCTTGAAAGTTTACAAAAGTTATACAAAAACAACCTTTATTACAAGGGAGTAGGGTTGAGATCAAAAGTTGTGAGGGAGTTTGATAACTGCTGGAAGTGCTAAGTAGTCGTTTCGCAGAAGTGTTTAGTTTTAGGGTTATTTCGTGATAGCCAGTTTTGTCAGACGGTTAGTAAATTTACAGGCGTTTTTAAGAGAAACTTTATTTTTATTTGCAGCGACTTGGCCAATGTTTTGCTATTATCTTTAAAACGGAATCCCAAAATAGAAAATTTGAAGATTTTCTTTCAGGCCTATACCCAGAAATGGGTGTACTAGTTGAAATGATCATAAATAAGTAATAACACCCAACAATCACACACGTAGTCATTAGGATTAGTTCGCTACCATAGCAACGAAAGACAATGTTGCTATGGCAATGAACGTCATCCGTTAATTGATTATAAGAACCAGGTATTAAGTGAGACTACGTCTCAGCTCTTTAAATCATCATTGGCAAACTTCACTGATTATTAATATTACTCCAAAAAACGTAATATTAAAACCAAAATTATATTAAAAAACGTTGTCCCGACCTTTTTTCAATAAAATAGTAATGTAACATAAAATATTGTCTGTTTACAACGTGTCCATTTATCAACCGTTTAACTCAAACGTATGTTAAATAAAAAACTGTGCATTATGTTATGGCACATCCATTTTGTACCAGCTCTAAAATGTCACTCATAATGAAGTTAGATTGATATGCTTGATAATATGTTCAGTTTTCTTATTTACACTCCCATTGGATTTGTTAGTTTTATAACAGACGAAAATATGATGAGCCTTGATGTTTTGATCATTTTCTAAAGAGTTTTCGAGCAGATACTATACTACTACTCATGTCACTAGTTATTTCAAACCAGTGTGGTGAAAGGAAAAAAGTCTCTTTGTCTTATTTTATACCGTGTACTAGTAATTAGGTTTCATAATTATCACGCCCGTATCCCTAATTGAGTGGACAGTAGGCAGAGCTACAAGTAATCATAAGAAAACTTACAGCCACTCCTGAGCAACCTGATTTAAAATTCCAAGATGGATAATATGGTGAACCATGGTGACAGGTTCAGCTCATCGGTCATATAGATGGTCCATCATGTTGGAGAGAATTAATTTCTAAAATTGTAGCAAAAAATTCTAAGCACGCTCAAAAGAGCGATTTATACAGAAAGAAGAAAATACATGGTGCCGAAAAACAAAGGTCATCATGACTGACTAAATAAATACACATAAATGAATATTTGTGGACATTTCACTCAGCGCCATTTAGCCCCTGGTTAAGCAAAGCTTGTAGGTACTATAGAAACCAGGCGGCTTATAATATTATATACTTTTTTATTAAATATTTTTTTTACTTATTTTAATACGTACTTATAATACATAATATTATAACATTCAGACCCGAAAGAAATACATATTTGCAGAAATACAAACATTTCAGGTATATCGGGAATCGAACCTGCGTTTCAGCCAAGCACTCGCCCGCCACGCTATCAAGGTCGTCAGGTTATGCTCTAGTTTACTTGTAGTCACTACTATTGTAGGTGTCAGTTATGAAGGTTGATTTACGGTGTATATTTACATAGTCTGGATTAAACCGGATAACGTCTGATCCGGACGGATAACCGGCGAAATAAATAAGCGGGAAATATTTTGCCGCATAAATCTGCCGAATCACGCTGTGAATTTATAATTATTGTTGATTTATGGCTTTCTGTTTGCAAATTAAATATTTTTTAGGATTTTTTATCATGGTTTTAATATTCTAGGGGACTTTTGTTTACTCTCATTAAGTTTAGGATGTTTTTTAGAATATTTTACTAATCGGAAAAATATCATTATCATTATCACCTTTACAGCTCACGACTGACAGGCCACAAATAAAATAAAATATATACGAAATATAGATATTTTAACTTATAAGTCAATTGCCTTCGCACACACATGGCACGGCCTACACCTAGTAGTAAAAAAACCAGTGACTAAAATACGACTACAAATATAACACAAGTCTTTTGAGAGAACATTGACTGGAAAAAAGAACAATGTTATAAAGGATTATACATTTCAGGCGTATTGTTTTGATTGACAAACGGACTGACGGGCCGTGAAACTGTTTTTTGTTTAGTCTGTGAGTGTAACGGTTAAGCATAAAATAAATAACAGCCAGTAAGTTATGACCTCTATGACCCCCTGTTGTAGGCATCAGAAACTACGAGTACCACCCAAATATGTACGTTTGCAGAAAATATACAAACTTATCTCGCGGCGGGAATCGAACCCGCACTTCTTGTGCCTCAGCTGAGTACTCCCTTGCTCTGCCACCGAATCGTCAATACTTTATTCTTGAAAAAAGTAAATTCGTATGTGCTAGTGGGCAACTCTTGTGACGGAGTTTTTAGGCCGCCTAAAGGTCCCCGTCATGGCCGGGACCGACAATTTAACGTGCCCTCCGAAGCACGGAAGTGCTCAGCTCGTGATACCACTTGCGGTCACCCACTAAAATTGTGACCGCGCACAACGTTGCTTAACTTCAACGGTCAATCAAGAACGCCTTTTTATTTATAAGCAGTATGATAACATAACAAAAATAAAATCCGAGCATCAGTCCTCCTTAATCTCGGTTAATAACACTGGTACAACAGCTGATTCAAAAGTGATAGACGGGGCATGCTATCCATCACAAGCCCTGGAAGCCCCGTCTAATTCGGAAACTACATTGTATACTAGTAGGTACCTATAGTTGGAAAAACGGGATTTAGCGAATAAGCTTTTTATACTTTTTGCTGAAACTTGGATTTGGTAAGTTATTTACTAAAATACCTGGTCAAAAATCTGTGTGCGATCCGCTAGTAAATATCGGGTGAATAGTATACTTAAATTGTTTAGGTTTACTTCTTCTCTGCTGGACTGGGAGTAAAGAAAAAACATAGAATGCGCTCAGCTGCTTCTCTCCCCGTGCGTAAAGTTCGACTAAGGGATAGTATCCTCTCCAACATGATGGACCATCTATATGGGCGATGGGCTGATCACCTGTCCCCATGATTCACCATAATATCCATCTTGAGATTTTGAATCAGGCTGCAAGTTTTTCTATGGTTACTTGTGGCTCTGTCCACCCCATTAGAGATACGAGCATGAGTTATGTAATTATATATTTATATGTAAAAAATTATCCAAGGAAGTTATACTGCTACTTATTAACGAAGTTTACATAAATCAAGTAAACCTGGCTACTAGGGTACCTATTCAAGCCGGTCGTATTAACATAGCGTCATTCATTCTTCGCAATTCATTCGTCTTGGCCGAGCGCAATTCGTTGGGACGGTATTGTGCAAAATGCACTACAAATATTGAAAAAATAAATCCTTTTGTAACTTTTTTCTGTTGTGACGTTTTGACAAACATTTCGGATTATCTCTTTGTGGATGTCTTTTGGGGAATTTGATTGTTTTATTTTTAATTATTTATATCAAGATCGATAGTGGTAGAAAAGGAAAGGAGGCGTTTTCCCTGCAGTGGGTCTACAGGCTCCTAATAATAATAACTTATATTCAGACATGTCAACCTCATTTTGGTTATACAACCTTCTATCAAGTTCCGTACATACTCGTACATACCAATTTGGCAAGTAGATGGTAAAATGGTAGATAAAGATCACATTAACTGTTTTATAGTCTGTCTTGTCTTGCCATAATATTTTTGTGGATGATAAAAAAATATGCCAGAATATTTTTTATTCCATAATTCCAAATTATTTATGTACCTACAAAAGCCACACCACGCAATGACTAAAGTAAACAGCTAGGCATTAAGACTAATTCTGTGTTTCCAAGCAATTTCAGATTCACCTGTAAATCATAAAATTATACCAAAACCCTTAGCACTAGTTTAAGGCGACATGATTCGCAGTGAGGCCGTTTAAAATTGGACACTTGGACATTCTATCCCACTATATTATAAATGTGAAAGTTTGCGGTGATGTTTGTATGTTTGTGCCTCAATCACGGCTAAACGGATTTAAATAAAACTTGGAATATACATAGTGTGCTGGATTAACATTTAGACTATTTTTCATCCAGCAGCTAGTAATAAATAAATTTCAAAGTAATAAAATGTAGGATGATCAAAAAAGAGTTATTTACAAACGCAACTCATCAAAAGCACTTAGGAATGCCGTTTGTGTATATTCGCTCCACACATCAATGAGAGTGTTGTAGTTGAAAGCCATTTGTCACAGTATGAGTGCTAAACTACTCATAGTTTGAAATGTTAGTATCAGTTGCATAGCATATTCATCGTTCCTGAATAAAAAAGTTCTTCAGTTATGAAAAAAGAAAAAATCTCGCTTAGTTACGTTGTTCAGGTTACGAAAGTTAGTTACGTACGCGCACTAAACTATATTATACTTGACCAATGTAATGCCTCTTGACTTTGTCAAGGTTAATTGTCATACAAACTTAATCTTCGTTGAATCCAGGAGTTGAATTGTTTTCGTAGTGCACCCCACTACCATAAGAGGAATATACCCTCCAAGTGTCCTGCTCCTAGGACTTGGTTTAGGCTGAGCGTTGATTGTCAGTCACACAGTGACGTAAGTTTTATAAATTTCCATAATCATTGAAAACTGTCTGAAGCCATCAAGCACTAGTGCTCAAACATAAAGCCACTCCAGCATCAAGCAATAAATAACCAGTAAACAAAATTAATTCGCAAATTCTCATCGCGAACACAATTATATTCCAGACCATTATTCAACTAATGCTGGGTGAAACGTCTAAATCGCATAAATTGTAGGCCCGGGAAATAGTTGGCTGCCTCACTCACGGATGGAACCATCCGTCATGTGCTAGCATTAATTTCTGGGATGAGAGCGGTAGAGTTTTTGCTGAGACGTGCTTTAGTAACAAGCATCCCTTACTAATGTTATTAATGAAAGTTTGATGGATTGTGCTAGTAATTGAACTTTGTGGGTTCATTTATGGCGGAGGATATCATAACTGTTTTAATGAATTCCACCAAAGTGTACGGAAGGAGCATTTTAATCATTTCACTACACTGGTGTTTTAAAATGATCCGAAACGTATGAACTAAATAAATTATTTTTGAGTTGACTTTGAGAACTAGTGCAAGGTAACTAGTAGAACGAAATTAGTACCTAGTAGGTAGTGCACGAAAGGATCCTCTTTGAGGCGCACTGAAAATTCTTTCACCACACTGGTTCAAAGAACTAGTGGCACGACTAGTATTAGTAGTAGTAGGTAGTATAATGGTAAGATATTATGAATGTGAAATCGTGTTTGCAAGTTTCTTCGTTTGTCCTTCATTCGGTAGCGGAACAACCAGTCGCCATGATTACATGATTGTCCCAGAGAGTAACCTAACGAGCTGAGGCATGGCCAAAACCTTATTAGTTGCATAATGACTGACCTACCAGCCTCGCGAGGCAGCCACGCGAGGCAGTCGCGCGAGGCTAATGCTCGGCTAGTCAAGACGTGCCGCCCGCAGGTTGCGCGTTTCCCGGCCGAGGCATGTCCTGACTAAGCAAGCCCTCGCGCAGCTGCCTCGCGAGGCTGCCCGGTCAGCTGCCTCAGTTTACCCAGGAATACCCGCTAATTAAAGTTAGCGGTACCACAGCAGCCTGTAAAATTAATTATGCCGCTGATGGAGCAATTAGCAATTACCTAGGCATCTCGACCAAATAGGCTATAATGAACCATACAGATAATCCCCTATCGCTCTGCCCACTAGTGTGGTGATAGGATTAAGGTGCGCCTTGAAAAGTTTATTTTTTTAACACGTCTTTAAACTTTAGAGGTCTCTCTTTGTAATTTATAAAAAAAAATATAAATAAACTAGGATCTTGTGGTTGATTGTCAATCAGTCAGTCGGTTAGGAATGTATAAGTTGTAGGTACATAATAGATTTTTCTAACGGGACGGTTAGTGGGCGGAGACCATAACACCTAAGTTATTCTATGATATCTAGTTTATTCATGTCTGTGGCGGGTAAAGTGAGAGGAGGTTAGGGTAAAGTGCATGGTACGTTACTTTGTATTCATGGGAGTTACGACGCGGGTACCGCTAGGGGTTACTTGTTAAATAGGGATGGGAAATTGAAATAAATACTAAATACTTGTCGATAATTTTGCTTAGGGGCTAAAAAACTATGTTGTACAAATCTCATCTAAAATTCGGGGTGAATTGTTGAGTAAAAGTACATATTGTCTCCAAATTTTTATTTATTGATCTAGTTCTTATTTATTTAAATTTCAATTCACCTACAATACTTATCAAAATTAATAGCATTACAGAGTAAATAATTAATAAGGTAAAACGTACTTCGTGTAAGCAAGTACATTTATAGCGTTAGCGTTAAAATAATACTTCCAGGGTAGTTTTTTTCTGATACGTTTGGATCATATTTTATTCATTTTACATAACATACAGTAGCGCTAGAATTTTTCATTCGCTATATTTGATGTCTGATAAAAGCTTTTTCATGTATTCAATAGCTTAAGCAAAATAAATAAAAGTACACATTGGTGACATTTCACACAGCGCCATCTAGTCCCAAACTAAGCAAAATTTGTACTGTGGCACTGAACACATACTTAACAACTCCTAAGTTTAGACAAAGCAAACGTCTAAGTACAATAATAACAAAAATATTTGACCTGAGTGGAAATCAAACACACAATCTACAGAGAAGAGGGCAGAGCTACCAAAATCTATGCCATGAGGCATTTAATAATAAAAATTGCAGTCAATACTCTTAAGAATAAAACTTTTTTTTATTTTGGTCAGAATTTCTGACAGCGCCATCTAGCCCCAAGCTAAGCAAATAATGCACTATGGGAACCAGATGGCTGATAGAACACATAAAATGATTGATCATTTTTTATCGATACTATAAATGAGCACATCACTAAAATCATGTTAAACATTAAACTACATCTGTATAAGGTATCATAGCTTTTTCTATGTCATAAATATTTAGGTATTCTTCTATTCTCTTTGAAGCCATCAACATCTTAGACGCCATCAAACTATAGCCTTTAAGACATGTACCTAAGTGTTCATAATATCGCTATTAAACTCACTTTTTGATGTTGCAATCTTAGGAGTGATGATAAAAATGCACTTTTCAAATAGAATGAACCTGAGGTGGTAAATTCAACGTATAGTTGAATGTACCAGACGTTTCAAAATGATGATGATGATAATAAATAAATAGTAAATATTTGTGGACATTTCACACAGCACCATCTAGCCTCAAACTAACAAACCAGATGGCTGATAGAATACATAAATCAGTTAGTTTTTTGTAAATACATAATATTACAACACTCAGACCCGGAAGAAATATTTGCAGAACATACAAACATTTTTCCTGTAGCGGAAATTGAACCCGCGCCTCTTGCGTCTCAGCCGAGCACTTGCCCGCGACGCCACCGAGGTCGTCAAATGATGATGAAAACTAATGATTTAAATTTATTTTCAGGTAAGAACTTCAGTCTTAAAACTCCTAAATGGGTAAGTCACTTATAAAAAATAAAGGTTTTCATTAAGGTTTGTTTGTGTAAGCTTCTTCGTATGAAGTCTTTTCGTTACGAAAGTGATTAGGCTTTGGCAAAAACGTTTTAAATTAGCGTTAATGGTCTCCCAACTCACTCATTATTATTACATTGTCAACAAAAAATCATAATACTGAAATGTACCCTTACAGCTCAATCAAATTAAGTCGGAAGTAACTGCTTTAAAGTTTAGTTCTTAACATATCTATCAAGAAATTAACTAAGAGGTGAAGTTAATAAATATTGCAAAATATCCGTTTTCTTTTATGTAATAAACTCAATAATGTAAAAGCCTTAATACTGTTGAATAATATCTTAATAAATTTTAATGAAAATTTATATTAAACTTTGAACAAAATTGTACAATAATTAATGAAACAATTAATACATCGTACTCAATAAACGTCAAATATTAATTTTCACTTCACGATTCAGAAGTGAAATATGGTAACAGCTGGAGCAATTGTAATAAAAATCTATAAGAAAAAATCAAAACAAAATTATTTAATAAAATATTGGGGAATTAAAAATATATTATTGATACACTTTTTTATATATAAATGAATGAATAATTATTACAGATTTCTCATTATATTTCCCATACACGTAAATTGTATAAAGGTTTTGTATAACAAAATGAATATTTTTCTTTCTTTCAATGGCAATGATAATGAGGATTGAGCAAGTTCTTCATAACACCGTAGCTCACCGTCCTCTCACCACACTGGTTCTAGAACTAGTGGTATGGGTAGAAGCAGAGTAGCCTTCTAGTAGCTCCGGCGTGGTACCTTCGTAGAGCTTGTGACCTGCTCAGCCATTATGAAATCGCGCGTACTTTAGTATTTATTTTTTTAGTCCTCCTCTATTAGCGACGGTTGGCAGTCATCCTCTTAAATTGTTTTTTTTTAAAGACATTATATGAACATCATGACAGGTTTTTTTTTTCTGTATCTAGGGCTAGCAGAAACAAATATTTCACCTTGATGCCCTGACTTATGAAACTATGACATTTTTCTTATTCTCACTCACTCATCTACTTAATAGTATTGCCACACGAATGCTAAAGACAATGGCCTAGAGTTACCTAGCTATTCTAATCGCACTGTGTCGCTTGTAAATAATATAAACACATTAAGTTAAGTGTTCGTAAAATGCACTCGTTGAAGCTTTAAGTATCAACTTCGATTCAACTCGAAATAATCGTTATTCATTTCGTAATATTTCCTATTTTCCGTGAAAACTCCTTTATTCCCTAAAGGTGTAATTCACACGGGCAATCGACCTAAATATACATATAAAACTGTTACCGACTGACTGATAATCAAGATACAGCCTAAGCCATAAGTCCTAGAAGTATGAAAATTGGAGAACAATATTCTTCTTATGGTGTGGAATTCCTACAAAGCACTAAGATAAAGAACTCCATAAGTTCAACTCCTGAAGGACGCAGCGGAAAGATGAAGTTTGTATGAATTAGTAGATTTGTGATTTGTTGCGCCAATGTCGGCCAACAGATTTCTATGTAAGTTGCCTGTGCACAATCGTCTTTTAAATTAATAGATCTAGACCGGAAGCGGCGATAAAGTCTATGGGCGACAACCGCCGCATTTCCGGTCTCCACTTGTTGATGGCTTGGCGCTGCCAATTCTGCATTATTGATGGCTTTGAGGCTGCCAAGGGGCTTCGGAATCCTGCTGCAAATTGTTACTGCTTAATCTTACATTTGAGTATTCTATTATAAGCTTGAGAGAACTAGTGGTCCAGTGGTAGCCGTTTTTCGATCTTTCAGTCGGGTGTGGGTTCAATCCGATCGTGCACCAATGAGTTTTTCTGTTCGAAAAAATTACGTGCGCTATAATACCAGTACTCTCAAACGGTGAAGGAAAACATCGTGAAGAAACCTTCGAAAAAGTGCACGAAAGGAGCTTCTTGAGGCGCATTTTTATCCTTTCGCCACACTGGTGCGAAAGAAATAGTGACCCGACTGGTCAACCATAGTTTTGTACCAGCACTCCGTTTTAATTTGAACACAAGCGGAATCCGACTTGATTCGTCATCTCATTTGAATGTTCGTAGAGAGAAGGAGACGTAAGTTTTTATGACAATAGGGGACTGAACGGAACTAGCATTTCTTTCCACTTGTTGGACGCCATTTGCAATTGTAAATTATTTAATACTCAAAAGAAAACGACCGAAGTTTCACTATTCACCTCGTTTTTGTGTTTTCACTTATTTCAATGAGAATACTACAGAAAAGGCTTGTAGAAAATTGTGCTTCTTGACACTATGTCTTTCTTATATTAATTGGTGGGGAATGGTTAAAGAAAATGCGCGAGTTGCTGAATGTAAATTGTAATGTATCACACTTGAACTACACTACCATCACTTATACTATGACACACGTAAATTACAGTTAATAGTAAAAGTAAGTAAGTTCGTATGAGCTAGTGGCCAACTCTTGTGACGGAGTTTTAAGGCCGCCTTACTTTTTTTACTTAATTGCCGGGACCGACAACTTAACGTGCCCTCCGAAGCATAGAAGCGCTCAGTTCGTAATGCCACTTGCGGTCACCCATCCCAATTGTGACCGCACACAACGTTGCTTAATTTCAACGATCAATCAAGAACGTCTAAGCAAGCTACGCCACGAGCGCTTTATGGTAATGGTAATGGTTTAAATGGTTTGGTTTGGTATGAGTAGGTACGAGGTTTCTCAAAGACTGGTGATCGCGAACTGACCTGAATTCAGGTAATTATAGCGAATGTGCATAACCACAATACAAACATTTCTCCCGTAGCGGAAATCGAACCAGCTCTTTCATCTCAGCCGAGCACTCACTCGCCACGCCAACGAGGTTGTCAAATAAATGTTTGTATTCGTATAAATAAATAACATGAAAATGTCGCATAGTTCTGGTCCCTTTAGGATTATCTGTGTCATGGGTAACAGAATTTACAAGTACCAACACCATAACACTCAGACTCGGAAAAATATTTACAGAAAATGCAAACATTTCCCGCCGCGAGAATCAAACCCGCAGTTCGCTGAACACCGATAATTAGCGTCATAGTTATTTTATTACTTACTTATTTTTAAGTTACCAACAAAACTAATACAACAACACAATAAACATCGTAATGAGGGTAGCAAATGCATCATTGGGATACTAAACATTCCAAGAATATAATATTTTCTAAATGATCACAGCCTGTCCATCAATGATTATAAGAACCCATTTAACCTGAAAGAAAATCCTCAAAATTAATTCTTTATTCGAAAACGTCGAAGTGTGAATTCCGTTCGGAAATTCAAAATTCGAAACACAGTTTTTTCTTTTTTAATCTTCACTTGAAATAAATACTCTTTTGTTGTGCTTTTGTTAATGCCCAGTTGAAAAGATTCTCGATTTTGTTCCATAATGAATGCTGGCAGGTGTAATTTTTTTATTTTATTTATTTCAATTCGAAATTCAAATCGAATGGTTTGTGATTCTCTTGGTATAGATTGCTATTGCTTTTGTGGTCACATTTATTAATTTCCAATATCCAATTGATTATAGTTTCTCTTTGTAGTTACTAATTGAAATTCTACTTTCAGTCGTTAAGTCAATGTCATTCAGTATTACTTTTTAGGGTCGTATTCAAGGACAAAGCTGAAATAGACACTCTAGCATTTTTTGAATACGACAGCAAATAAGTATTATAGGCTTATGACACTTTCATAATGTAAACGAACCACAATGACAGTTCATTTGTCGAAATCTGTCTAGCCGTTTCGGCTACAGAGGCAGCCAAAATAATAAATTGAAATTGGCTTCTTACAGCCGCCATATTGGATTTTTAACACTATAAATAGCCACCTCATTTGTCAAAATCCTTCCAGTCGTTTGAACTACAGCTTCAGCCAAAGGAATGCACATACATACATACATCCCAAACACATTACCCACATTCTTCGCAGTCGAGTAAAAAGAGTTTTTATGTTATTTTGTCAATAGTATATTTACGACTAGTATTTTTAGAAAAAAATATTAGTACATGAATGTACAAGTACCTATTCCTTATAAAATTTAATGAATTTTAGTCAGTGTAAGTACATACTTCCAGAAGTACAAATTTGGTAAACCTCAGAACATTTTCAGTAACTAGCTTTCTAATGCCTTTGTGTATTCACGGACTAGTTTTAGAACTAAAACATTCAGACTAAAACAAAGAATGGCCAAGTGTCCACACTTTAAGTACGTCTAATGAGACACCACTACCCTTTTCTATTCAAAACTTTGCCTTATTTCGATAGCCTAAGATGCATTTTTGTATGCAGCATCCAGCCCTTCTTATTCTTGGAGCTCTGCTATAGAAATAGGGACCGAATTTTGTTGGAGTAGAGTGGAGTTTGCAATGTCAAGAAATACGTTTCTCGAGATGTAAAGTTAGGATTTTAGCTGAATTGTGAATGGACCTTATTGTAGAAAGTATTCATTACTTTTTCTATTTTGTGCTTCAGAAAGGCACCAGATATGGTTAGTTTTAGTAAAAATTCTTATTCATACTTTTATCATTTCTTATGCCTCTGACTACCCTATTCATGCCCGGTACCCGGTTTTTGACATAAAAACAACGTTGGTAATCGATCCGTTGTAAGTTAGTAGAATATTAGAACCGGGCATAAGACCCAATGAAACGAAGATGAATGAAAGCTACTTTTTTGTATGAAATCTTTTATGAATTTACAATTTCATAAACCATGGAAATAAACCTTCTATCATCAGCCTAGAGAAGTTCGCTGCTGGACATAGGCCTCTCTAAACTAGCACGATGAACGATTCCATGCTGCCTCTATCCTCCGATAGATACCATCGGTCCTCCGGTATAGTTTCTTTTTACTTTATTATATTAATCAAAATTCTATGATGACACAATTTTAATAAGGACTGGTTTTTTTGAGTATTTTCTCTATGCTGAGACGAGTACTACTCGTACCAATAGTTATTTCGAACCACTGCGGTTTGAGTATTATAGTGCTCCTCAAATAGGCTTCTTTCGTGCACGTATGAGCGTCTAAGCTATACAATAAACAGCTATGGTATATAAGACACATAGGTAGTGAGAATAAGATCATTATAACCCCAGCATCCTCTCTAAGATAATGATTTCATTCGGTAATGACTGTGATATATCACTGTATTGAACAATTAGCACGCGGCCCCCTTTCCAACAATTTTGCTATAAATCATCCGAAAATACGCTATTTTCACGTGCGTCATTAAGGAGGTAATGATTAACATAGAAGTGAAACTTATCAACACGCACTGTAGCTGAACAAAAAATAAAATTCTGTTATGCATACATACATACATATTATCACGCCCGTATTCCTAACGGGGTTAATTTTTATATACCAATATAAAAAAGAAGTAGGAACATTAAAAGTGCCACCTCTATAATTTGTTAATCTTTGTCCCCTACATTATCTTTCCGGAAATTTTGTCTTATTAGAGGTAATAGGAAACCCTATTTTCCTACAAAGGGCTACGTCGGGTAAAAATGAAACAGAATAAATATCTTACAACAATTTAGGGCTATTGTGGTGCTATTAACAGTTCTTACCCGACTACGCGGAGCAAAAGGAGAGGTAGTATATAAGTCAGTCTATTTAGTACTTGAGGGCACTGGTGGTCTAGTTGGTAGTGACCCCGCCTTCCGATCCTAAGGTCATGGGTTCAAACCCGGTCGTGTACCAATGGATTTTTCTGTGCGAAAAATTCATGTGCGCTATCCCAGTACTCTCAAACGATGAAGGAAAACATCGTGAGGAACCCCGCGGCTTAGTCAGCTGCGCACGTATTGACCATGTCTTTCCTGTGGACAAGGCCGACTAAGCTGAGAGGATGGAATAGGTGCTGGGCAAGCCATCTTAATTCGTCCCGGGCACTACAGCGTCCCATTAGTGAAGGTAAAAAGTTGCCTCCTGACGCTGTATAAATCATCTACTATAGATGGTAGAGGCCTTAGTATTAAGGTGCTTATGTATTTTTGTATGAAATGATGTTCATCTATTTGTTCGTAGCTCTGAGTGCGGGTCTGATGTGACAAATGAGGTGCCAAGTGATGAGTCCTGGCGGGTAGCCGCGGCCGGTGCTTAGACGTTCTTGATTGATCGTTGAAGTTAAGCAACGTTGTGCACGGTCACAATTTGGATGGGTGACCGCAAGTGGCATTACGAGCTGAGCGCTTCCGTGCTTCGGAGGGCACGTTAAATTGTCGGTCCCGGCTTTTAAGTTGTTAAGCCATGACGGAGGCCTTTAGGCGGCCTAAAAACTCCGTCACAAGAGAACTTAGTTACTTTTCTAAATGCATGCACAATTACATTCAAATCTTCAGACATTATGGAGTTAAATGGGAACACAAATACACATTTAGTTTAACAATAAAGTTAGTTTAATTATTTTAATAAGCAAATATATTTATAGTGGACTGAACTTTTGTAGATTGCATTAATTACTACCAAATTGGTTAACCATACCCTAAACTTAAAACTAATTAAAAACACGTAATTACATGTCAGGTAAGTAACGTTACTTGGCAGTTTAATTACTTAAATACATGCACAGACTTATGAGCATTTTTATGTTTCCCTCGTGCCGTGGCCGTGGCCGTGGCCGTGGCCGTGGCCGTGGCCGTGGCCGGGGTCACTCGCACTGCAAGCAAAGTGAAGTGCTTAACTTAAATAAATTGGTAGTTAGCCTTCGCACATTCACTTAATTATACAAACGTCAAAATATTAATGAGTGGTTGCCGTGTATTTTGTATTGTAATGAGTATTTTTTTTGTAAAAAAAACTGTTAAAATAGATTTATTATAGGATACTAGTAACCTTACGCTCTTGAGGCCAAAAAACGTACCAGTCACAAAGAAAGTTTAGTCAATGTATCAGTAAGTATGAAATCAATATACGAGTATGTGTAAATAAGGTTATTAGTTTTATTTCACCTAATTTATGTAGTTTATCTCCAAAAACTTTATTTATTTATTCATTTCAACTTACGTCTATCATTACGGGATAACTTAAAACAATGACGTAGCATTATGTCTGAAACTGAAACAATGCATTCTGTTCCGAACGCACAGAGCTGAAAAATAAATTATTGAAACAAAGAAAACGCTAAACAAATAATAAATAAATAATTGTGGACATTTCACACAGCGTCATCTAGCCCCAAATTAAGCTAAGCTTGTACTATGGGAACTAGATGGCTGAAAGAATAATTGATTACTTTTTTTGTAAATACATACTTTATAATAATAATACATAATACTATAACACCCAGACCCGAAAGAAATATTTGCAGAACATGCAAACATTTCTCCCGTAGCGGGAATCGAACCCGCGCCTCTTGCGTCTCAGCCGAGCACTCGCCCGCCTCGCCACCGAGGTTGTCAAATGAATGGCCGAGGTGTGGTTGTAGGAATATGGGTCGTTCTGCCGCGAGGTGGGCAGACGATGTAGACAAACCCGTGGGCTGAGGACGGACGAGACTTGCAAAAACCGTGATGGATGCCACAAACAGAGCCTTTGCCCAGCAGTGGGAATAGTCGGGCTGTGGTAGACGATGGTGATGATGATGCTGTGAGAAAACGCAATGAAAAGCGCATCTTGAAAGCGAATCTGAAAAGTAGTCCCATTTCATCCTTTTTAGTTTTTGTTTCTTTCTTTTATTTTATTTTATTAATCACTAGCGGTCGCCCGCGGCTCCGCCCGCGTGGATGTCGGTTACCGCTGCAAAAAGTCTACCCAGGAAAGACACGGTCAGTCGCGAGGTCGGCTCCCTACGCAGCGGTCGTGCAGCAGAAATCGTAATATTTTAATTTCGCCATAACTTCAAAACCAAACGTCCAATTTTAATCATTCAAAGACCAAATATTATCTCCATAAACTGTTCTTAGTGATGAAATAATTTATTTTGATAAGGATTAATAGCATGAGTAAAATAAACGCGTTTAAATGTAGTCCAAAAAAAATTCAAGATTTTTAAATAAAAAAATGGTTGCTGTGCCTCACTCGACATAGATGGGTATAGTGTGTCGCGGACTTTTTTGTAGATATTTATAAGATCTACAATTAATTAGAACATTTTATGGTTCTATCTTTTATAGTTTAGGCAGCGTACGCAAAATAATTAACTTTTCTGGTTGATTTTTTACACCTTGTGTCCGAAAAACCCAAATATCTTACGGAACCCTATTTTTTTCCAAAATAAAATATAGCCTATGTTACTCGTGGATAATGTAGCTTTCGAATGGTGAAAGAATTTTTAAAATCGGTCCAGTAGTTTTTGAGCCTATTCAGTACAAACAAACAAACAAAGTTTTCCTCTTTATAATATTATTAGTGTAGATAACTTGTTTATTAATAAGTTTGTTTTGATTTATGTATTGTATTTTATTATTATTATTTTTTATTATTGATTTTGGATTATTTTTTATCTGAAATAAATAAGTATTATTATTATTTATTGTCTAGTATGTATGAAGTCTTACCCAAAATATATGTTTCAGGTAGCTTGCGTTCGGTATTGGAGAGGTGTGTTATTACACCCAGTGTTTAAGAGCAGTCGAAGTCTCGTAATATACGATGTTTACTATTTTGAAGCTCGTCCAATAAGCCGTGTATTTGGTGTGTGGTCCAATTATAAGCGACAAGCGATTAACACGTCACAAAATGCTGAAAGGAAAAAAACATGTGCCAAGTATACACATGTGGCTCGAACTATTTAATTTATCATCGTTAAGGAATCTTGAGTATCTCAGATATTTGGGAAGTCATGATACGGTTTTATTTTATTTATGTTCGTAATTAAATTTAAGCCTACAATCCTTAAAGAAAATTAATGGTCAATACTCTGAATTCTCTTCAGACGAAGACTGTTGATATAGCTCACAAATTGATCAATCATAAAAATACATTGATGTACGACCGGAATCACTAAAACTAGCCGGAGTCATTGAGACGTTTCAAAGTGATGATCAACAGATTCAAATGATATAATCAATATGAACAATGAAAATAATCAAAATAATAATTCCTAATTAGAAATAAATGTCTGTCTGTATCTATTTCAACAAATAAATTATATTTGATTTAATTCTGACTTTCAATCCTTATATCTTATGTAGGTATATGTTTGTATTTATTTTCTATGTAGGTATCTATTTGTGTATGTTTATGTAGGTATAATGTTTTTGATATGTATGTAGGTTTAGAAATTATTATCACATTATCTATTAAAAGTGCACCTCGGCCAATCTTCAACTTCTTAAATTCCTCTCTATCCAAAGGTTGTCTGGAAGAGATCGCTTATTAGCGATAAGATCGCCCGTTATACAATATCTTCTTTTTGTTAATTATCGTTGTTTAATTTGTAAGATGTGCAATAAAGTGTTTTTCATTCATTCATTCACACTTATTCGAAAGAAATACTGACACAACCACAGTGCACAGTGCCTAGGAAGATGATAATCCCGTCCCCCGCTTCCGCTTTTGCCACCGCTTCCGCTTCCTCCTGTAACTTAACCGCGCTAGTCGAAGCGTACAGAATACTTTGCGACCGTCTCTAATGAGTGAAGTTTCGTTCGGAAATGTTTAAACTGGAGTTACGAGTGCGCGATATTGATTGTTCATTCGATTACGAATCGAGTTCTCGAAGACACAGTGCGACCCGCAGCTATGGCACCATATTTTTTATTTATCTAATCTAGTTTTCACCCTTGACTTTCTTCTTCATTTAAAAAGTAAGCCCTTAAACAATATACTACCTAAATTATTATACATTTATAGAAACAAGTGGCCTATTTACATGTTGAGGGACGCTGTACTGGTTGGAACGATTTTAGGCTTTTAGGCTTAGGCTTTTCCAGCACATATACCATCCCATTAGTTTATATGGCTGTATCCACGAGAAAGCTTGATCAATACGTGTGAAAGTGACAAGACCGGGGGTTTCCTCACGTTGTAAAACCTTAAATTATGTATTTCTATGAAAATAATAATTTCAATCCGTTGCTGCTTGAAAGGAAAAGTTCTACAAAAACTTTGATTGAAGTTAATAATGATGATAGTTAGAGTTTTCTATAGAGACTGCCTTTCATTAGTATGTATTGAACAACCGACCGCGCTACTATCTCAATGCAAACAGCAGATAAAGGCGTGCATCGTTCAGAATTTCTTGCTAATCAGTTGTTGTTACTAGAATTCGAACCCACGACTATCAGACCGAAAGTCACAGGTGCAGAATGATAATTCGGGATCGAAGATATCTATGTTAGTTGAACGTTGTGAAGTTAGAGCGGATGCACACGACGCGGCCGCACCGCAACGACTTCACACCGCAACAGCGACCGGCGCGGCGGCGCGGGGCGGGGCGGGGCGGGGGGTGCAGTAGTGTAGCGAACATTTAGTGTAGCCACGGGCGTACCTTGCATTTGCTTAGAGTTACGGCAAAATTAAGGAAACTCGGTAAATAATGGGACGAATTCATCGACTATGCATTATTTCTTGTTGCAATTTTGAATGTTACGTACACATATTCTACGCATTAGCTTCAAATTCAGAAGGGTCGGACCGATGCCCGCCTTGCCCCATACTTTGTATATTTGTATGTAAAACAGTACTCCGGCACGCCGCGCCGCATCGTGTGCACCGGCCCTTAGCTGCTCTATCAGTGAAGTTAGCTCAAGCAGTCGAGTTGCCTCTGGTACCGCGTTGATTGACTCATGAGCTGAGAAGCAAACACCAGTAACTTAGTCTGAAGTCCAACTGCGGTATATAAAGATAGAACGGTCATTTTATTTTTAAACACAAACCTTCAGTGGGTGTCATAAGTTTTCTCAGACTAGAAAGAGGCTGGAGGCCTCAAAACAGCAAACCGACTTAGAGACTATAGTATAGAATGGATTTTTCCAGTCCAGTTCACCCCATCTCGCCGATCTCACCTTCCCTATTCCACAAATTCATAGGATATTTTGTAGGAAGTTTAAGAAAGATTTCTAAACGTTGACGTAAATAAATATTATGAAACATCGCTACCGAGTGGACTGAGCTGGAAAAGCTCAAGTTAAAGCCAAAGAAAACATCACAATCTACTCGTAACTATTTTGACGCAGAATCTATCTGTGGCGTGGTTTATTACACAAGTGAGTACCTTATAATGTACTCTGAGTAAGTACCCGCCACGCCGCCACGCCGCCACGTCGCCTCGCCGCCACGCCGCCTCGTGACGATTAAAACAATCTATAGACTAGATGTATTCCACGCCACATCTTCATAACGTCGTTTCGCCGCCTATGTATCATTATGATCATCATCAGCCTGCAGCAGTCCACTGCTGGAGATAGGGCTTCCCCACTGAGCGCCATCAGGCTCTATGTTCGGCTTGGCGCCAGTCTCTGCCGGCAGAGGTACTACGCGCGTGCACCTGTATGGACGCGTGCCCCGGCTCGGCCACTCTCCCCTCCTCAACATCCCTTCAGACAGATTCACCGGATATGGATAAGCCACGTTATGTAAATCGCCCAAACAGTTAAATTAACTTGTTTGAATAATTCGACATCGCGTACTAAGTTACCTATGTATGTTGATTACTATCGAGGGTGGTACATCAATAATTCATAGTGTTGAGAGACTGTGAACTATTGATAAACATCAAGGTAGTGGGTTTGGATCCGCTCGCACGCGCGCTTTTAACGTTGACGTGTCGTGCTCATAGAAATGTTCGGGATTTCATTTTGAAAAACGTATTGTGTTTTTTGTGAAAAAAATGTATCTAATAAAATGTAACCCACCAGTTTCGACGACCTCGCTGGCGTGGCGGGCGAGTGCTCGACTGAGACGCAAGAGGCGCGGGTTCGAGTCCCGCTGCGGGAGAAATGTTTGTATGTTCTGCTAATAATTCTTCCGGGTCTAGTAATCAGCCATCTAGTTCCCATAGTACAAGCTTTGCTTAGTTTGGGGCTAGAATGGCGCTGTGTGAAATGTCCACAAATATTTAGTTAATTTAGTTTTAAACGGCAATGAAAGAGATAGTTAAGAAACCGATATGTCACGGAACACTAAAATAACACACCCAACAAACGGATACCTAAAAGTTTTAAGTTAGAAAGTATTGAATGACCTTGCAGACTGTGAAACTAGTAGTAATAATAATATGTAGATAACATAGCTTTTTCATAAAGTTTTCCTGTCTTCCAAAGCTAAATTCAGGTCACCCATCTTAATGGAACGTTGAAGAACGACGGGCAAGCTCTGCGGCGTTTCGTTTGCTTAGTAGGTAAGTTGCACTTAGCATCACTTAGAAATTGTTTTTTAGAACGCGGTGACTGTAATATGGCGGTCGTAATGTTGCCTGTAACTACTTTTATTCGCGTTCACACGTAACGCATACATAACACAAATAAATATTTGTGGAAATTTCACACAGCGCCATCTAGCCCCATCTAAGCAAAGCTTATACTATGGGCACCTAATGGCTGATAGAATACATTACTTTTTTTTGTAAATATAATACTACAACTCCCAGACAAAATAGTAGTACACTTTGAAATAGTTTAGCGATAATGTAATATAATTTTTTTTAATAAAAAATAATTTTTGTTTATCATTTATATACCTATGTACTACTATATTATAACGAATAACGATTTGTTTAACTGCTACATCGCGATTAAGACGCTAATATCAGACATCTGACGGCTGAGACGCAAGAGGCGCGGGTTCGATTCCCGCTGCAGAAGAAATGTTTGCATGCTCTGCAAATATTTCTTCCGGGTCTGGGTGTTGTAATATTTATCATAAGTATATATTTACAAAAAAATATTATTAAGTATTCTATCAGCCATCTTGTTCCCATAGTACAAGCCTTGCTAAGTTTGGGGCTAGATGGCGCTGTGTGATATGTCCTCAAATATTTATTTATTTTATTTATTTCTTTCGGATCTTTAGTAGGATGTAGGTATATATCTGTTAATATATAAAACATTCCGGACGCTATGATACGGTTCCCGTTTCGTGGACACATAAATGCCGAGATAGTTGCTTTATCGGAACGAGCTCCGCGAGTTAGCCACGGATCAACTATTTCCAATAGCGTAGAACTTCCGCGCTGAAAGTAGATAATGCATAAGTATATTGTGCTGCGAACAGAACCTAATCCGAACAATGGTAGCGCCTCGCATAATCCTGAGGTCGTGGGTTCGAATCCGAAAAATAGATAAGAGATTTTACTATCTAATACATACATACATAATTATCACGCTCATTATCCCTAATGGGGTGGACAGAGCCACAAGTGAACATAAGAAAACTTGCAGCCACTTTTTTAAAATCCTGAGATTTTCTAATCCTACAAATACGAAAGTTTGTGAGCATGTTTTCATCCGCCTTCCACACACGACTTTAAATGTCATCGGTCCATCGAGTGAGTAGCAGACTCACGTATAATCCAAGATTTATTGAAATCTGTTCAGCCGTCACTCCGCTGGCGCCGTGGTCACATAATCCAAACATCCTCACAAACATTAGGATTCTCTTCTATTCTATTGTTCTGAGGGAAGCTAACATTTTTGGTCTTTTATTTCCATAATTTTTGAAAACACAAAAACATCCCTAAGCCGTTGTTTTAAAACGGGTTTAAACGCAAATTCATAACACAATTAAACGCGTCAAGATGGAGTCCGACCACACGTCACATGTCGCGAGCTAATTTTACAAAAAGGTCGCTCTGCGGCCCGACATTGAGTTACGGCGGCCGAGGTCCGCGACTGTTGGCGCGACTTATTTATTTAGAAGTACACTTTTTTAAATGATTTCGCTGTTTCTTTATGGACACTGTTATTGATAGTTTGAGATTTTTTTAACTGCTCGTCGTTCCATTGTTGTTCAGACAGTTTGCGATAGTATTTAACTTTTTAGTTAAGAAAACTGCAACAAGTATTATTTAAATGAAAAAACCCGCCTGTATACAATTTAGGTAGCATAGTATATAATGCCATGTTAGACTTTTTTCACTTGATGATGATGATGATGAATTTGTACCATATTATTCTATGACACTATCGTTATCTATACGAATCCAAGGATTTCTCATTTATCGAAATCCGTCCAGCTGTACGGCTACAGAGGCAGCTAAAGGAATAAATGGAAAATGGCTTCTTGATATTCTTGACACTTGATATTTTTGACACTTTATATAGCATATGACACTCTCGTCATCCAGAAAAAATGACACGACAGCTTCAGCCAAAGGAATGCACATACAAACCCACACACATGCATACACCCCAAACACATTACCCTTCTTCTTCGCAGTCGGGCAAAAACCCCCTACTACAACTCAGTCATTAGTTTATCGACCTGTCCTGGCTCTCTATGAATCTTCTAGTATAGATGGTGATGGCCGTAGTCATTTTTAGGTGGCGAAAGGATTAAAGAGCGCCTGAAAAAGGTTCCTCTCCTGCACTTAACACATTTTTGAACTTTTTACATTACATGAAAAGCTGGTTTCCTCACGATGTTTTCCTTCACCATTTATGAGTATACTTTAAAAACTCCGTCACTAGAGTTGGCCATTACCTCCTGGTACAGTGCACATCGATTTTTGAACGGAAGAATAGCGAGTAAAGAAAATAAGTCTCATTTTGCGTCTCGACTTCCAGTCGCTTTCCGACGCTCACCTGACAATGGCTTGAGGATATTAAAGATCGATAACATGGTGTCAAGTGCACGAAAGGGACCTTTGAGGTGCACTTCACCACCCGACGATGAGCTAAGGGAATGGTCTGTTTACGTTAATAAAATCTTCGTAGGTAAAATAAATAAATAAATAACAGCCAACAGTCACATGCATAGTCCTGGCCCCACACTAGGATTCCCTGTGTCGTGGGTATCAGAAACTACGAGTGCCATGGTACCACAACACCCACACCCGGAAGAAATATTTGCAGAACATGCAAACATTTCTTCGCGTCGGCGGGAATCGAACCCGCGCCTCTTGCGTCTCTGCCGAGCAACCGCCCACCACGCCACCGAGGCTGCAGAATTCTTAAAGGATTTTTCCATTTAATTTATAAATATCCGCGGACCGGCGAGAAACTATTCTCATTAGGAAACTTCATAGAAGAAATCAATTTAAAGTTGAACGATCGAATGGAAACTACAAAGAGCCTTAACCCCTCTTTTGAAATCGGTGGAGGTCGGACTCTGAACCTGCTTCAGTACTCAGTCTGTGGGTGTGTGAGAGGACATGTGAGAAACGTAACAGTACTGAGCTGACTAGTGATGGGAGAAGAGGGGAATATGGCGTGCCGACCCCACCTAGTGAGGACAGGGCAGGAAAATGATGATCATCTGTGGCTAGACAGCCGAGAGAAAATTTTTGTGAGGATGTGTGTGCCTCAACCACGGCGAAACGGCGAGGTCTGACTGGAACTAGAACTGTACAGTCCCATCTAAACACAAACATACAGGTTTCGCAACGCAGTTGATACCGTCAAACTCGTGACCTAATCTAAAACCATGGAATCTATGGCTATGGGAGCATCCAACAACTTTGTCATAACTTACAACATTTAATAGTGACTGTATCAATATTAGACATATTTGTATAATACATAGAATGACTTGGCAATCGCACCTGGCAGTAGAACCTCCCAGCACCTCGCCACCGAGTTCGACATAATAGAGATTAGTGCTGAAACATGCTCGTGATGCAGCTTGACCGTACAGCTGGGTGTCCGCTGTCGCGCTAGGACAAAGGGTTCAATGCTCTTAGTCCAGCCATTGTCATCGCATCAAAAGGGAAGCATCGACTTTGAGAATACACACAACATACATAGAAAGGGTTAAGACTTGGGCGCTTCACACACACGCTGCAGAACCGCGCGATCCCCGTCGGAAATGAGCGAGAGAAAACAGGGGCTCTACTGATGCCCCGTTCCTATATTCTACTAAAGGACAGCAAAGTCGTCTTTCTGTTAAAAATGTATTGCGCTTTTCAACAAATATCATTGCTATAGTAATGAACAATCTGTCGACCGTTAGCCGAATATTAGAACAGGGCATTAGGCGCTTTACACACACACCGAGAACGCGCTATTCCCGTCCAAAATGAGCGATACGCACGGAGAGGCCCAGTTCTAACGATTCGCCGTGCAGTTTTGCATTTTACTCACGATTCAATACATAGAACATTCAAGCTATTTTTACGTTGTAGGTTAGCAGGTAAATAAAATAAACTTTATTTTCCTATAAACAAATGCAATGCTATCAAAATAAAAACCAACGTAACTTAAAACAAAAACTATATAAAACTAGCTTTCGCCCGCGGCTTCGCTCGCATGGTATCCGAATGAAAAGTAGTCTATTATGTGATTCCAGAACACATATTAGTACATTACAAGTTTCATTAAAATCCGTTCAGCCATTACGGCGTGATTGAGGCACAAACATACATCGTCACATCCACACACCCTCACAAACTTTCGCATTTATAATATTAGTAGGATACCTTTTTTCGTACCTACCTAGTTTTTGGTGATCAGTGTATATGATCGCCTGACGCGGTAAAGTTGAAAACGCAGTTGTGCCTAACCCCTTCTTAAGTAGGTAGGTATCCTTCTAATTATAAATACAAATTGTTGATTTGTTAACATTGTTTCAGGCAGCAAGAAAGCTACGGGTCGATAGTTTATAAGATCAAGACAGACATAATCTTATTTAACCAGGTACCTGCCACGAGAGCGAAGATAGCACGCTATAACTCTTAAATTAATTAATTATCCATAATTACGCGCAATTATGGATGATCGTCAGAATACCAAAATAATCGAGTTATTTTATCGTAGCGTATTTTAATCCGAAATTGCCGAAAATTGGATTTAAATAACAACCAATATTTTGCTTGGAAACGATGGTGGCCAATAAATTATTTTGAGTGTGTGCCGCTGAACTAAATGACGCGTCAAAATTGATGACTTTTGCTATGATCTAGCTACTAGCCAATGCACTCGTGCCAGTAACTAGGTTGTACTAAACTTGTCCTTGTCGGGGCAAGTCAGTTAGGTATTGCATCTGAAGGTACATTGTGACAATTATCACACGTCTAGAACTTGCTAGTAAGGTTAAGATCTGTTTCTTCTAGCAGTGAAAACGCTAAAATAATCATCATCAGATGATCACGATGATGATGATGATGATACCTCACAATAGTGTGAAAACAGGAAATCCCTGTTTTTACACTAGTTCAAGGTCATCCACTTCCCTTTCATAAAAAGGTACAGCACACACAGCTAGCCTCACATCTAATAAGAACAAGATACAGAAACAAGATACAATTTCTAGAAATAAAAGATAATATTAAACCTAAGTAAGACCTCTTCTTAAAAAGGCTTAAATTAAAAGCTATCCCTCCGCTTCTTAGAAGCTCAACTAAGACACAATCAGAACAAGATAGAAAATAAACTTCTTTGTAAAGCCCTGTATAAAACCACGTTTGAACTGACGCGATTAAAGACGCACACTGCTGCGGAAAAATCTAACGATAAAATTGCAAGGCAATGGATTGTTGCTTCAGCGAATAAGATTGCGTGCGACTAAATAAAAAATGTACTAAAAAGTTCTGACCTTTCCTTCAAAACTTGCCCCATGTCTGTACTGCACCATAATTTTACAAGTTTTTAAGGCCTTTAGGCGGCCTAGAAACTCCGTCACAAGAGTTGGCCACTAGCTCATACGAACTTACTTAGTTTTACCATAATTCTTATGTTTGGTTTTGACATTATGTACCTACAGGTTTATCCTTCCAAACCAAAGTAAGGTTAATTTATTTTCTCATTGGGTTTAAATTCAGCTATAAATAAAATTTGTGATAAAAATAACTTTACAGTTTTTAATGTAACAGTTTTAAGCCTAAAATCTATTCAAGCGTCGCGTCATTTTGGCAGTAACTTTAAGCAGAGATACGGCACGGGGACTAAATGAAAAGCAAGGATGTATAAACTTTACTTACAACAGCTTAGTTTTGCTTAAGCTTTTCATTCGCGTTTATTGTTTAAGAAACACAGCGTCCCTGTGGCATAGTTGTGTTATCTAGATATCTCTCCCTGTTTTAATGTACTATTTAAATAACGCTGTCATTTTTATTTCTTATTTAAGACACTAACTACTTCTCTATTAGTTAAAGTCACATAGATAATATAAAACACAAACAGCGACAAGTCGAAGAACAAGAAGAAAATGTTATAATACAAGGTGTAGTCTTGGTAAAGGTAGAGTTGCAAAAAGGTCCCAACTCATCTTATGCAAGATTAATAAATTGCACTTGTTTTCTTAAAAAAAAATATTGAAACCGAAATATGCAAATAAAGAAAAACTTAAGTGAACTTATTATTTTTATTATTAAATTATTCCAGATAACCCATACAGTTTTAAATGTTAGTTAAAGATTATAGATTCATAGCGCGACAGTCTTGCCACTTTCTAGACCCATTAACTGTCCCAGTATGAATATACCGTCTCTAAGGTATACGCGTTGTTGCGCCGGTTACTAGTTATAAGATCTACAGTCGTGCCAGTTACTAGATCCAATTACTGTCTCAATGTGAACAAACCATCTCTGAGTTGTAGCTCGTTATCTGTCGTGCTAGTTACTAAACCGAATTACTCTCTCAATCTGAACTCAACCCTAAATTGTAGAACACGTTGGCGCGCCAGTTGATAGTTACTAAAACGGTTGTGCCAGTTACTAGACCCAATAACTATTCTAGAGTGAAATAATTCTCGCAAGGCTAATTACCCGCGAAAATACACGAGCCTGTTTATATCGAGGCGGCCATTAGCGGCGCCAACAGTAAACACTTCGAAATGGGACCCTGAGATTTATTGAAGAAACTAATATTTTAAGGAGTTTATGATAACTCCCACCAGCGCGTGATGCAATAAGTATGTTACAGAATAAATGAATCCTCACGCTCCAAAACTGTTCCAGGAGCCAACGGCTTCAATATAATATTATTATGTCGACAATGTTAGTTGAATATTCATTGTAACTAGAACAACTAGTAGGTAACGTAATACAAAAGAAAAAAGGATACTGAATTAAGTTTTTATCTAATAAAATGTATATTTATAGTAAAACAGGTGTTACATTATGTGCGTTACATATTGTTATGAAATGTTGTTTAAAAATTAATTGTGTCAAATTTATTATGTCACAAAAAAACGGTATGCAGACCTTTAACCATCTATAGTAGATGATTTATACAGCGTCAGGAGGCAACAAGCGGGACGCTTTAGTGCCCGGGACGAATTAAGATGGAGTAGGCTTGCCCAGCACCTATTCCATCCTCTCAGCTTAGTCGGCCTTGTCCACAGGAAAGACACGGTCAGTACGTGCGGAGCTGACTAAGCCGCGGGTTTTCTTACGATGTTTTCCTTCACCGTTTGAGAGTACTGGGATAGCGCACATAAATTTTTCACACAGAAAAATCTATTGGTACACGACCGGATTTGAACCCACGTGCTTTCGGAAGGCCCGCCTTCCGAATCCCGGTGACCCCGGTCACCACCACCTAGACCACCGGTGCTCTCTAGTATGCAGACCAAAATGACACTAATTACTAAATCAAACCAAAATTAACAATAACAATGATATAATTTTAACAAAAAGTTCAGTTAAGCTTACGAATAGTGTCCAAAACCGTATTTTTTTAAATCGGTTTTGAACGCTTTGCTCAAAAAAGTAGGGATATCGGCGTGGCACCGGCGCCGGCGGCCGGCGGGGTGGCAGCAGAGGCCGGCGGCGGCAGCAGAGGCCGGCGGCGGCGGCAGAGGCCGGCGGCGGCGGCAGAGGTCGGCGGCAGAGGCCGGCGGATGTGTTTCAGTACTATCGTGGGAGCCGGCGCGGGTAGTTGTTCCTGCATTCCCGCGCGGACGGCTCTTATTGCATTCCACTGGTAGACGGCGCCCGCGGCCACGCAACCCGCGCCTCTATACGCCATTGTATATCTCATCTCACCGTACAATTGTAAATGCCGTTAGATTATAATCTCGCGGGATTGTAATCTGTCGAACATCTGCTTCGATCGAAATTAGTAGGTTAGGTTAGTTAGTGAAAAACTACGCTTTAGGCGAGCGAGCAGAGCGAGCGTGCCGGCAGCGCCCGCCGGCGCCGAAGCGCCACTCATTTAAACAGTTTAATTGTAAGCAGTATGTTACGGTTCATAATCTTTCGACAGTTTACAATCTCGCAAGATTGGTTATAATCTAACGGTATTTACAATTTTACGGTGACACGTACACCTTAAAACATCACGGACACGATAGAGTCTCGTTAGTGTAGGCTAAAGTTGTCTTCTGAGAGGTACTCAACATTACTAGAAAAATCACATAATAAACACAAATAAAAATAACCTTTAAAACACACACAAAGAACGCTTTGGCAAGTGAATAATAATCACTTTGCCAAAGCGTTCTTTTGTGTGACATGGTGTAAATATGTATAGGAACCTAAGCAAAATCACAAATTACAATATTACTTGCTCTTATAGTATAACTTGTGTAACTAATTCTTTCGAACCAGTGCGGCCGACGAATTGAAATGTGCAAAAGTTTTTTTAGGTTCTACAACATTTGTAGGAAATGCTGGTTTGTAAAACGCTGCTCTCGTGGCCCCACACGACACATATATTACGTAAAAACACACCTACATCAGCGTTAAACAGAACCTGACAGATTTCATTTATTCAGCATTTTCACTAATGAATAAGCTAAATTTTAATTGGAATAAAATGTGTTTAATTAATGGAAGGAGAAAAACAAGGCGCCTCTTGGGTTTTACTCTATGCTAATTAAAAAAGGGTTGTCGCCAGCTCCCACTCGGCGGCAGCTCATGGCGCAGACAGTCGAGAGGGAGACGTGCTGGCAGACGGTAACATTTAAGACTTAGATTTAGACCTACATCAGACATACAAAAGATAGGAAAAAGTAAGATTCATGAACTACCTGGAAACTCTATCTCGCCCACGGCGTCGCATGCGAGATACAAAGCCGAACTAATCATACCTCTCCCTCTGTCTGTGCCATCTCACGGTTTTGCGGTAGTCTCGTACGTCCAAGGCCCCGGTTCTCTCGCTTGGAGACGACTCATAAGGGCCATGCTCAGCAGTGGGTTAAGTAATAATAATAAGCTATGTCAGGTAATAGCCAAACATACATTTAAAACGTTTCAAAATGATCCTTGATAATTTAATATATCAATACCTATGCCTATTTGACGACCTCAGTAGCGTGGCGGGCGAGTGCTCGGCTGAGATGCAAGAGACGCGGGTTCGATTCCCGCTGCGGGAGAAATGTTTGCATGCTTTGTATTATAAAGTATGTTTTTACAAAAAATAGTAGGTATATAAGTATTCTATCAGCCATCTGGTTCCCATAGTACAAGCTTTGCTAAGTTTGAGGCTAGATGGTGCCGCGTGATATGACCTCAAATATTGATTTATTTAAACTTTACGTTCCGCATTATGCGGGGAACAAACATACACACACACACAAAGCGTTTATAATATTAGTGCGATTATATAGCTCATAGAACGAGTAAGAAGCTAAATTACAGCACAAACGGAACGAACGTGCACCACGATAACTCAACACGGCTCAAACACGACGCAGCTCTCACAGGACAGCTGGATAAGTTGTACTAAACCACGTCATCTCACGTGTTCACAGAACGAGGGCCCACGCCTCACCTGTGCGCCTACAAACGGCACTGCTCTTGACATCAAGTGCATTCAAATCACCCCCACTAGACCTAGAGAAGCGATCGCGGCGTAGCTGGCTTAGACATTCTTCATTGTTCGTTGAAGTTAAGCAACGTTGTGCGCGGTCACAATTGGGATGGGTGACCGCAGTGGCATTACGAGCTGAGCGCTTTCGTGCTTCGGAGGGTACGTTAGATTGTCGGTCCCGGCTTTGCCATGACGGAGGCCATAACTCCGTCACAAAAGTTCCCCACTAGATATTAATTTTTGTTTTTACATTAGCAACTTATTTTCTGTCGTCGGCGTTGCATCAAACAAAGCAGACTTATAAAGATGTATTGTATTGTGTCGCACATAAGTAAATAAGTAGCTCCTGCGACGCGGCGACAATCCTATTACGATTTTGCGACGATTTTACCGACCAGGGTCGTTATGGAAGTGAGTCTTTATGTCACATTGAGTGCTTTAAAAATTGCCAAGCTTGATAGCATGATTCAAAATGAAATCTAGCAGCATTTCGTTAACAAAACTAGACTTCAATGAGAAGCTCTGACAACTCATAATCCAACATTAAAAGCAAGTTTTAGTTCGCGGTCAAAAATCAGAGTTATCGAAATGACCACTGACAGGAAAAATTGCCAAGATGAATGTAGCAAGTTCACCAGCTGTTCCGCACGGCTGTGGCCAGGTGGTTAATTGCCGAAACGTGCCCGCTCGTCTCGAAATTGCACTCACACACCTTTGTATTAATCTCGCCTTTGAGATGTCCTAACTCACACCGAAACGAACAATCACACGCCTGAGTGCGGGTTCGATTCCTACGGAGAAATATTTTCATGTTCTGCTAATATTTCGTCTGCGTCTGGGTTGTGTAGTACCATGGTATTCGTAGTTTCTGATTCCCACGGAACAGGGGATCCTAGTGTGAGGTCAGAACTATGTATGTGACTGGGTTAGAAGTTGTTATGACAGTAATATACGACATTGTGCATTTTACGACTGAGCTGAATGGATTTGCTCCTGTTTTCTCCACTATTTTAGAATTACTGAATTGCCAACCAGAATTTAGTAAAAAACTTTCTGTTGGTCCTCTATTTAATGGGGACACCCTAGGGGTAATTCATGGACTTTAGAAAAAGCCGTTTATCTCTAGAGGACACAAAATACAACAAACAGATATAGTAAAAAATAGAGAACATTGTTTTTGTAAGTAGAATGAATAAGTTTACCTAATCTTACAAACTATAAATAACGTTTTGTAAACTTCTTATCTACGCGTCAGACCGCATCTAGTACAAGATATAAGATTAAAATAATATTTTACTCAAATAACAATCCAACTCTACTTGTTAGATACTCTACGATATTTATTTTATGCTACAAAGACAAATTATAATAACATTAAAAACTTTAAGGTAATCAGTATAATAATAGTAAGAAATAAAAATGAGCTCAGTTTTTTATCTGAGTTCGCCTACAGATAGAAAACAGAGCTCAGATCACCGACCGCAGGTAAGGTCCCCAAAAGACTGGCGACGTTACCTCGTTGGATAGCTATACTTATCCTTTGTCCGAGGTAAGCGCCAGCCCTTTGGTCATTGGTCATATCTATTAGCTTCTTGGATATCTCCTTGAAAAGAAGCCACGCCTCCGGACCCCAGGGTCCTAAAGTTTCCACGCCAAAAGGCATAAATATGTAACCATCACCTAAGGATGCATATTTACGCCTTTTGAATATTTCAGCCGCTGCTGCCGCCGCGCCTGCCAATTTTGAGGTCGCCGTGACGTGAGACGCAGCCAGTGTATCAACGCAAGTTGCGTCCCACACCAATGGCTTGCCACGACTCCAAGGGATCAAAGACATACCGTCAGGCCTTTTGCCATCGTCACGTGCAATACCGTTCGGCTCCAGAATAGCCGGCACGTTGACGGTGGCTAAAGCTCGACGAATAATGTCATTGATGCTGGCGTGGCGAGACTGACGACCCACACTGCGGCGGCAAGAAAGACCGTGGTGGCCTAGCCGGTCGACGGAGTTGCCACAACGACATTGATGAGGTTCGTTAGTCGTGGCTCCTATTCTAAGGCTAACTGCTAATGAAAAAGTTGTTCTATCCAAGAGCGTGCCGATGTTTGCTGACGGCAAAGCGTGCAGCCAAAACCCAGATTCCCTAGTGCTAGAAGCAATAAGGCGGGCCCGTTCTGCCGGAGTTGCAGCAGAATCTAACAAATTTTTCTGCAAACTTCTGCAGATTGGCTCATCCCATTGCCTCTGTTGGTGTAGTTTCTCTGGAAAGGTTTCAGCTAGGCAGACCAATGTCCAAGCGCTCTTAGCTTCGTCTATGGAATCAATTTTGACAGTGCCTAAAGCTGCATTAATAATTTTTGAAAAAAGTGTCGAGGTGCTATGAACGGAAGATAAGAACGCTGGGAGAGACACACTGGAAATTTTGCGAATGCCTAGACCACCAAACCTTATAGGTAGGGAAGCCTGGCACCATGAAACATCTGAAATGGGACAATTTAGAATTTTGATTAGCATATTTTTCAAGGCCTCGTCCAGATCAAATAAAAGACCATTGAAGATCCATAGTGGGCTGCATCTGAGTACATAAGTCAATTGAGGTACAAAAAGACAGAAACGAATTATTTGAAAAGCCATATGGTTGTGAATTTTGGACAGACGTTCAGAATATTCATCGAATTTCGCTCGTTGCTCTGTTATAAACTGTGGAAATGATTCTTTCAATACGGGGGCACCCAGAAGGCGAAGGGATGTTTTATTAAGAATTTTGATTGTTGGAGCCAAAAGATAAAAATTATTAATGATATCTTTTTTATTTTGAACTTTATCCGAAATGAATAACTCACATTTTGAAAAATTTAACTCTAAACCAATTGAATGGAATTTATCTATAATAATTTTCAAATCTGTCAAAACTGAGTCAGCATCGCCTCCTAAGGTGCCGTCATCTAAATACCAAATATTTAATTTAGAGACTAATGATGAAATAATTGGATGAATTGCTAGACTAAAAATTGCAGGGCCTAGTGGGTCTCCTTGCTGACAGCCAGTAGAAGAACTGATATGGTGGGTCTTGTAAGTGAGGGTGGAATCTGAGCCGTAACATTGAAAAAGATAATCGTATATTTCTGGTGAGGAATTTTGAATTTCATTTAAAATATCTTTTCTATTTACTGAGTTGAAAGCGTTTTTAACATCCACTTTCAGCAGTACCTCACCTGCATCTCTGTTAATATATGTTCTTAGAGCATGAACGGCTGCTTCACATCCGCCCCTGCTCCCAAAACCAAGTTGGATTGGTTGAAATTTCGCGGTGAGATTCGGTAATATTTTTTTGCAACAAATTTTAGAGGCTATTCGTCGAAAGGTATATCCCACTGCGATGGGGCGGATACCACCGTCCTTCTTTTTTAAAGCACACAAATTCGCGCCATATAACATGTGTGTAATGTCACTGTTTACTTTACCTGATAGCATTACATTAATAACCGCAGTAAGTTCGGTCAAAAGAACACTTCCGACGTCTCCTGGTACGCCAAGAAGGTCTTTGAGATGTTGTGGGGTAATGCCATCAGGACCCCCAGCAGAACCAGTTCTAAAAGACATAACTGCGGAATATACGTCTTTAGTTGTAGCTTGGACTGGCTGCTGAGAGTGAGATGATGGACACAAGGTGATAGGCACTGAGCAAGGTGGATGTTTTTCTATAAGTGCCGAGAGAGTTTCTGGTGTATCTGGAGCCAAAATGTCACTACTGAAAAGTAATTTAGAAGCGCCTTTTAGATCACCGTCACTCACTTTAGACTCAATTTTATGAATGATGGAGTCTGAGGAAGTAAAATATGGACGAGATTCATATGGTAGGTTAATCGAACTATAATTATGATGACAATTTTGTTTAATAGAAGATGTAAGCGAGATATTTGAAGACTTATGAGAATGTAAAATTTGGAATGAAAAAGAAAAAAGATTCTCCCATGCCTGAACAGAATTTTCATTACATACTTGTTTTAGTCTTGTGGATAAATTTAGAGCTACTGAGTGTCGAGCACCTTTGGGTATGCGTTTTACTAATGGAACTGATGATTTCAAATGCGCTAATGACTGCCAAAATGGTTGTGAAGATGAAGTTTGTTGAAGAGGAACTTGAGAAAAAGGTGGATTAGTTCTTGAGTTTGATTTGTGAACTTTTCCAATGTGTATATTTAAACCTTTAGTACCTTTAAAAAATTTTGGTTGCGAACATTGTGAGCACTGAATGAGATTCGAGGAATCTTGGGAAGGCATAGCAGATGCAGCCAGAGATGTACCTGCGGTCTGTGCCATAAAATTAAAATGAATTATGGATAACTTACAGATTACAAGAGATATAAAAACTAGAGCTAAAACTAATAAAAACATGCACAACACAAATTATAAACACACAGTCTTGACTGACAGATAAAAGTCAAATTTTTTCACTCCTGTCCACTTCTGTCCAAAATTTAGGGCTTCGCCACGCACAATAACAATAAATAAATTCAGAGTATGAAAGATATATTTTCTGATATATCTGATATAACACAGCATAACCATGAAAGAACCAGTGTGTTACACTTCCTTTCTCCATTGAAAAGTAAAAAAAAAAAAAGCCGGCAGCTCAGCCGCGGGCGAGCTGAGTAAATCACTGTGGGCTCCAAAGCATATTATATTTTATAATATTATATTATTTTCATATTTTTTCTCAAAATGTTGACAACTTCAACCATCAATTTTCCATGAGTCAATATATTATATATATTTTCAATGATACTCTACTTGTTTTTGTCAGTGGAAAAAACAAAGATATTATAAATAGTCAAGGGCGACGTATTATTGTAATTATAAACAAGGCTTCATTTTGATGAGAACCGAAGCAAAGCGAGCGCAGATTTTATAAGCTACTTTGACGGCTCGTTTGAATTATTCCCAGCAACAAGCTGAAATACGAAGGTTACCTTGTTATAATACAAATAGTCCGATGTAGTAGCAAGAGAGGAAAATTAAAAAAAAAAAGGTTTTTGTTCAAAACCTCACTTTATCTAAATCTTCCAATTGTATTCTCACCCGCACGAACCCACCACCGAATTATACCAAACCCGAAGAAATTCAACCCACTTTTAAAATAAAACGCCGCTTCTCTGAGCATTCCTAATGAAATAACAGGAGGACGTGATTCTTGTTCTGTCTTAAATTAGCGATATTGGTCGGTTCGATCCACTTGAACAATTCTTTAGGAAGTTGTTATTGATACTTCGATCGTTTGATAATATAATAATGTAGTTAGGTAGGTGTACGTTTGATTACTGATCAAAAAAGACAGATTTAGGATGGATGCAGCACAAAATCGTTCATCCTGGACGCTACTATTAAGCACCGGTTGTCGAGAGCACCGGTGGTCTAGTGGTAAAGACCGCTTTCCGGTCATGGGTTCGAATCTGGTTGAGCACCAATGTATTTTTCTGTTTGAAAAATGTTCATGCGCTATACCAGTACTCTCTCACATCGTGAGGAAACCGACAAAAAATTTAAAATATGTGTTTCCAGTACACAAAAGGAGTCTTTGAGAAGCCATTTAAATCCTTTCACCACACTTGTTTGGAGGAACTAGTGACAGGGCTAGATAGATTAGGTACTAGCGAACTACTAAGAAGCTGTGGCATCGGTAAAAAGCAAGTCGGAAAACCAATTGGCACCTGATTCCAGATTCGGAACGCGCCCGCGGCCAGTCACCGATATCATGTTAAAAAGTTTACCGTCTGCGAAAAACTCTGGGAATTCTTAGGCAAAAGATGTTTTTCGCGAATTGTTTCGGGAAGTTTGGGTCAATTGTAAATACAAATGTATTTATTTAAGGTATCTACTCACAGACGTTCCATACCCGGTCCTAGCACAAAGAAACAGCAAAGCGCTGTCAAAAGTTCGCTTTTCAATTTCATAACAAAATGACACATTATTTTCTAAATGGCATTTTTACTTTCATTATCTCGGAATAAATATAATAAATATTTGTGGATATTTCACACAGCGCCCTCTAGCCTCAAACTAAGCAAAGCTTGTACCTACTATGGGCACCAGATGGCTGATAGAATACTTATATGCTTTCTTTTTTTGTAAACTCATACTTACTATTACAACATCCAGATCCGGAAGAAATATTTACAGAACATGCAAACATTTCTCCCGCAGCGGAAATCGAACCCGCACCTCTTGTGCCTCAGCCGATCACTCGCCCGCCACAACACCGAGGTCGTCAAAGCAGAAGATCCAATAGAACACTATAAGAGTTATTTTATATATTCCTTTAAGTGCATCCCTACACCATAAGAACATATCCTCCAGTTTCATACTTCTCGGACTTATGACAGGCTGAGCGTTGACAGTCAGTCAGTAACATTAGACTTTCATATTAATAAAGAATAAAGCCCCACCAGCCTTCGCTGTGTGGTATAAACAAGAATGTGCAATATTACTGCCATAACAGTATTTCCTCATGTTTATATTCCTAACATTGAGTTGAGTCGTCGTTCGTTTCCGTGTGAGTTGGACCCGCGATACAATAAATAACACCATTGTGCCTGTGCCGTACACAATTTTAGGGTTCCGTTCAAAATGTGATGTATGAAACCTATTTATTAATTAGGCTGAACGCTACAAACGGGTTCCCGGGAATTGTTATTTAGCGAACAAGTTACGAAAGCGGAATATTTGTAAAAGTTATGGCTAAAGTTCTGTTTGACTTTGTACTTTGTCAATGGTAGCGCGAGTCCCCGACTTTTCTTGTTTTGGGAACAGTTAAAATAACGGAGAAGCGAAAACGTGAATGGTCCTTGTTTACTGGTTTAAATAATTTATTAGTTTTAACAGACTTCATAAAAGGAAGAATTTCTCTATTCGTTTTTTTAGTTACTGTCGCCTATGATTACGATTAAGTGAAAAAAACAAACGCTATGATTTTGAATATAATTATTTAATATAATTACAACTTGTATTATTTTGTATGATAAGTTATAAGTAGGTATTTTGTGCCGTAAATCTATTTGTGTAGGTATTTTACAATAATTGTTTGAACATACGTCACAGTAACCTTTAGTCACGCGTAGTTCAAACGAAGCGCGCAGGTAAAAATGAGCCAATAATTTGTGTCCCAATAAAGTCCCAATTCCTGAGCAACACATCAAAGTAAACATTATCCATTCCAGAACTCGACTCATAACACCATAAAATCTTTTCAATCCCAAATTGATCACAAAGGTCTTTTGTTCACTGACCCTGCTCACGGGTCGAAAAGACCCCGGTCAAAAAGACCCAACACAAAAGGGTTGGGCCGGTAAACGGTTAATGAAATATGCTAATGCCGTTAATAGAATTCGTGACCTATCGAAAAAATCGGCTTAAATATTAGTGTTTATTTTGTACCTAATAAGGTTCATTCTGTGATGCAGCAACAAGATACTTTGTTTGTGACAGACAGATCACAATGTATGTAGGTATCTTCAGAGTGGTTTTACTTCGCAAACAAAGGAAGCTCATGATTCTTAGCTAATGTTTTTTCTTTTGAAATAAAATTATAAAAAGAAAAGTAACGCCCTGTGACCATGCTTTTGAAATAAAATTATAAAAAGAAAAGTAACGCCCTGTGACCATGCTTTTGAAATAAAATTATAAAAAGAAAAGTAACGCCCTGTGACCATGCTTCTGGTTCAGGCTGTGCTTGGATTGTCAGTCTGACGTCTGTCAACAACGTGCGTGAGAGTTTCAATATTCAGATAGCTCCTGTATTAATAATCCAACTAAAACGTATAAATAAGCAAAGCAACTTTCTTTTGTAGTCTTAACATAACTTTTTATCAAGTTCTATTCAAAATAATTGGGACAATGAACTAGTTAAAACTCCACGGGAGAAAATGTTTGCATGTTTTGCAAATATTTGTTCCGGGTCTGGGTGTTGTGGTACCATGGTACTCGTAGCTTCTGATACCCACGACACAGGGAGTCCTAGTGTGGGATAAGACTATTGGGTGTTATTTTTTATTATTTAGAATCATAACCTTGTGACTTAGCCAGTTCTATAACAATCCAGTTAAGGAACTAGTAGTTGTAATTAAGAGCAGTAACAATTGGCCGCAGCTGACAAAGTGACTTGGCCGCGGTTGCTCAACTAGTTAGTCTTAAACTTAGGCAGGATGGTTTACAAACCAAACTGAAACTTAAACACAATTCTAATCGAACTGACCCTTAGCCAAGTCACTTTGCGACTAACGAAGTCATTTGACGTTACGTTTTGTTACAAACTTTTCGTGTAGTTTTTTCCCCATCTAGGGGTTATTTAAAAAAATACGACCGTGTTTTATTCTCTTCGGTATTTATTTTAAAGTTTATTTGTACCGAGTTTCGAATACATAATAAACTTACCCCGTTACTCTAACCTAACCCCTTCGGAGGTTGATTTTGAAAATATAATTAGCCCATGTGTTATTCCAGAACCTAAACTATTTGCTTTTTAAATTTCCTTAAAATCAGTTTAGTAGTTACGGATATAAAACATTTACACACTCAAACTTCTGTAGGATTAGTAGGACGTAAAGTAGTTTTTATAGTCTTTAAACTCTCTCAACAAGCAATCTGAAGTCATCGACCGCGCGCGTCCCGCGGCGACAGGAATAACAAGTGACGCGGGAAAATGAACTGCGAATCCCTCGCGCTATGAAACACGATTACTCACTGAATTAATCCAATAAATTCGTCACTAAGCGTGTTTGTGATCCAGTCCGCGCGACGCGACGCGCTCTCCGGCGAAGCCTTCGCTGTGCTGTGTTTGCGCCGGGACAGTAGCTCGCTCGGTTACTTGCAACACGTTACTGTGCTGCTTACGCGTCCCTACTAAACATCAAATGATGAGCATGTCCATCTCCAACTGTATTTGTTCAATTTGCAGGAAATCAGAGTTACGTATACGTCTATGTTTATTTATTTATTTTTTTAACTTTTTGTAAACCACCGTCTTTCTGTTCTGTTTATCCTCTCCATCCAAAGGTTGCCTGAAAGAGATCGCTCTCAGCGATAAGGCCGCCCATTGTACCGTTTTTGTTTGTTTTTTTATTTTCTTTTCTGTTTTGTGTGCAGTAAAGTATGTATCTATCTAGCTTTATTCCAAATAGACAAGGCCGGCTGACTAAATTAAGAGGATGGGATGGGTGCTGGGCAAGTCTACTCGTAAAGATGGCAAATACTTGGCATAGACGTACTCAGCTGGCTGTAATAGTCAGGTTGTATGGTAAATAGCAGTAGCAGAAGGCGGTGCGCCGGGCGCTGCCGGCGTGCGTGCCGGGCGCTGCCGGCGTGCGTGCCGGGCGCTGCCGGCGGGAGCGACCTCACATTACTGACACCATATTTTTAGATGAACCTGGGAACTAGGATTTTCACATCAATTTACTAAAAAAATATGAAGGTCATATTCCGACTTACTTAGTCCCGCACTAGCCATTGTCTACACGTCCCTCTCATAAAGTACAATTAACTAGTGTATATTTTTACGAGAATAAGCAATGTTGGATTTTGTGCAATAGGAACAAACATTACTAATTAGACGCTACGTTCAATAAAATTACATTAATATTTAATATACATTACAAAAATATTTATTAAAACAGTAAATAGCGTAAAAACTTTTAATTAAAATAAGCTGGTAATAATCTGTTCTTAAGAGTTACAGAATTCGTTGACATTTTGAATTTCAAGATTTTAACTTACTTAGTTATTTAAATCTGTTCTGAAGGCTAAAGTTATAATGCGGGCCGCACTTCAAATCTTTGCCGGAGAATTACACGTTGAACAAAGTCAAGATTATTCTTAAGAATGTACCTTTCAACCGAATCTGCCAACATATCCATAGAAAATATACAGTATTTTATTACTGGGACTGTCTTGAATAGATCCTTACAATTAACAGAGTCAATCAATTATTATCAAAAAAAAATTGCCAACATCACCCATTTTCATGGCCAACTCACGCTTGACCAAAAAATTTAAGTATAATTAAATATTTAATAATTTAAGGACAAACCAAAGAATATGATTTATATTAAACTAGCTGCCGCCCGCGGTTTCGCTAGCGTGGTACCCGGATAAAAAATAGCCTATATGTTAATCCAGTACATATACTATGTATATTTTAAGTTTCATTCAAATCCTTTCAGCTGTTTAGGCGTGAAAGAGTAACAAACATCCATACATCCATACATCCATACATACAAACTTTCGCGTTTATAATAATTAGTAGGGTTAATGTGTAGGATTATATAGAAGTTTGTTTCGTTCGGTTATCCCGTCGCGAGCCTAAGACATGCTCGCCCGAGCATGAAGTGCTTATGTCAGGAGACGTAGAGAAGATCTGCTTCGTCGCCGCCGGCGCCGGCGCCGGTCCGATGTACTTACGACTTTCCTAGCTCCCCGACCGGCTACATCTTTCTATACTCTCTTCTCTGAATATATTAAACTCTTACTTACTGACTGACACTAAACGCATAGTCATAAGTCCTAGAAGGATACAACTATACAACTTAAAAGGTTTCCTCATTCCTCTTATGGTTGTGGGGTACACTAAGAAAGGAATTCTCTTAATTCCACTTCAGAAACCTACAGAATATGTAGATGTTGGTATCGATTCTGTTGTGCATTTTCTTAAACTTAATTTAGGCGGGCGAGTGCTCGGCCGAGTCCAACGCGATCTAGTTCTACTAATGGCACCATCTACGTTATTCTAAATAAAATGTTTAATAGTTCTAAATAGAAAAATATTTAAATACAGAATCAGGAACAAAATAAATCACGGATCTAATAAATTTTATTTCCCTTATAATAACTTAATCATTGAGTCACTGAAACACGCTCGTTTCGTGTATTCAAACCTGACAACACAAACGTCTGTAATTTAATGTCTGAAATGGTACACGATACTATTTTTAACACTATTTCGAAAGTTCTCGACGTTGTCTGACTCACTCGGATTCGACTAAGCAATAAACTGATGCTTAGCTCAGGTCAGTCTAATGTCTAATCTACCAAACAAACTCGAACTCAGTCACTCAACTCGACAGTCAGGTTGACTGTCAAGCACCTGATTGATGTTCAAACTTTAAACAATATTCTGTTTTCAAACAGTTTCAAACTTCGTATCTTTGACACTTCGCTGATCGCTAACAGTTTGACCGATTGTCTAATGGGGCCTGTACACAATGGCCCATAAGTTATGTGCATATTATGTATAAAATCTTACTTCTTACTTGTATTATAAATGCGAAAGTTTGTGTGGATGTATGTTTGTGCTTCTTACGCTGGTTTTCTTGGAATATCTCAATTTACCTCTACTTTAGTAAAACAATTTACCGAAGCCAGGATACCTTTTAATATTTGAAAGCAACAATTTCTACGTGCAAATAAGACGGAATACTGAAACAACATTAATCTTTATATCTGGATTTAAACTGTAAAAAGTAGACCCCGAGTCCAAAGGCTTAGATCGAGGAGGTTTTCTAGACAGGACTCAAATATAGAAACTAAATATTACTTAGTACATCAAATCAGCAACAAAACCGTATATAGCTTTCACCGTCTGATGATCTGGATCAGGTGAGTCATCTATAGACCGTTTGCAGCGGTCTTCAGATAGCCTGACTGATTCTTTCTTATTTTGCAAATTATATTTTTGTTAGTTGTAAGTTTATTTCTGTTAATAGAAGCAAAAGGGATCACTTTCAAACGATTTTGTTTAAATAACTAAAAACAATATTGATCAACAACTAAGAAACTTTTAACGAAGCTATTACCTTTATAATTAATTATAATAGTTAGTACCTAAAACACGAAGGAACGTAGTACTCTCATAATATAATATTCTGTGTACAGTAAATTATTAATAAAGAATGAAAGTTCCAAGAAAATTGTCTGCATTCCCGAGGCCAAAAGTTATTTTCATAAGAATTGTATTTCAAGTCCAGTATTCAAATGGTCCTTCTACCCTGATCCGGGCTCCATTAATAATTCAAGTTTTAATGGAGGCTGCGGCGCCGGGTATCGCCGCATCGATGGGGGGCTTCTAATCAAAATGATTACTTGCGGCTACACTCCGCTTCGAGGCAACACTACCGAAAACATCAAACTGAATAATGCTCGCGTTTTATCAATAAAGCTTTACACACATCGTGTACGTACCTTGAATCAGGAGTGCCAGCAACTTTTCTTATGTTTACTTGTGGCTCTGCCCACCCCAGGATACGGGCATGATAATATATATGTATAAAAATTAAGTTTTAAGTACATATTTTAATTTAAGGTGTCACTTGTTGTTTCGAACCAGTGTGGTGAAAGGATTTAAAGTGCGCATCAAAGGCTGCTTTCGTGCACTTAACACATATTTTGGAACTTTCTATGTATAAATGAACACGCTGCATGACACACACGGCTCAGTACATTTCTATGTATAAATGAACACGCTGCATGACACACACGGCTCAGTACATTTCTATGTATAAATGAACACGCTGCATGACACACACGGCTCAGTACATTTCTATGTATAAATGAACACGCTGCATGACACACACGGCTCAGTACATTTCTATGTATAAATGAACACGCTGCATGACACACACGGCTCAGTACATTTCTATGTATAAATGAACACGCTGCATGACACACACGGCTCAGTACATTTCTATGTATAAATGAACACGCTGCATGACACACACGGCTCAGTACATTTCTATGTATAAATGAACACGCTGCATGACACACACGGCTCAGTACATTTCTATGTATAAATGAACACGCTGCATGACACACACGGCTCAGTACATTTCTATGTATAAATGAACACGCTGCATGACACACACGGCTCAGTACATTTCTATGTATAAATGAACACGCTGCATGACACACACGGCTCAGTACATTTCTATGTATAAATGAACACGCTGCATGACACACACGGCTCAGTACATTTCTATGTATAAATGAACACGCTGCATGACACACACGGCTCAGTACATTTCTATGTATAAATGAACACGCTGCATGACACACACGGCTCAGTACATTTCTATGTATAAATGAACACGCTGCATGACACACACGGCTCAGTACATTTCTATGTATAAATGAACACGCTGCATGACACACACGGCTCAGTACATTTCTATGTATAAATGAACACGCTGCATGACACACACGGCTCAGTACATTTCTATGTATAAATGAACACGCTGCATGACACACACGGCTCAGTACATTTCTATGTATAAATGAACACGCTGCATGACACACACGGCTCAGTACATTTCTATGTATAAATGAACACGCTGCATGACACACACGGCTCAGTACATTTCTATGTATAAATGAACACGCTGCATGACACACACGGCTCAGTACATTTCTATGTATAAATGAACACGCTGCATGACACACACGGCTCAGTACATTTCTATGTATAAATGAACACGCTGCATGACACACACGGCTCAGTACATTTCTATGTATAAATGAACACGCTGCATGACACACACGGCTCAGTACATTTCTATGTATAAATGAACACGCTGCATGACACACACGGCTCAGTACATTTCTATGTATAAATGAACACGCTGCATGACACACACGGCTCAGTACATTTCTATGTATAAATGAACACGCTGCATGACACACACGGCTCAGTACATTTCTATGTATAAATGAACACGCTGCATGACACACACGGCTCAGTACATTTCTATGTATAAATGAACACGCTGCATGACACACACGGCTCAGTACATTTCTATGTATAAATGAACACGCTGCATGACACACACGGCTCAGTACATTTCTATGTATAAATGAACACGCTGCATGACACACACGGCTCAGTACATTTCTATGTATAAATGAACACGCTGCATGACACACACGGCTCAGTACATTTCTATGTATAAATGAACACGCTGCATGACACACACGGCTCAGTACATTTCTATGTATAAATGAACACGCTGCATGACACACACGGCTCAGTACATTTCTATGTATAAATGAACACGCTGCATGACACACACGGCTCAGTACATTTCTATGTATAAATGAACACGCTGCATGACACACACGGCTCAGTACATTTCTATGTATAAATGAACACGCTGCATGACACACACGGCTCAGTACATTTCTATGTATAAATGAACACGCTGCATGACACACACGGCTCAGTACATTTCTATGTATAAATGAACACGCTGCATGACACACACGGCTCAGTACATTTCTATGTATAAATGAACACGCTGCATGACACACACGGCTCAGTACATTTCTATGTATAAATGAACACGCTGCATGACACACACGGCTCAGTACATTTCTATGTATAAATGAACACGCTGCATGACACACACGGCTCAGTACATTTCTATGTATAAATGAACACGCTGCATGACACACACGGCTCAGTACATTTCTATGTATAAATGAACACGCTGCATGACACACACGGCTCAGTACATTTCTATGTATAAATGAACACGCTGCATGACACACACGGCTCAGTACATTTCTATGTATAAATGAACACGCTGCATGACACACACGGCTCAGTACATTTCTATGTATAAATGAACACGCTGCATGACACACACGGCTCAGTACATTTCTATGTATAAATGAACACGCTGCATGACACACACGGCTCAGTACATTTCTATGTATAAATGAACACGCTGCATGACACACACGGCTCAGTACATTTCTATGTATAAATGAACACGCTGCATGACACACACGGCTCAGTACATTTCTATGTATAAATGAACACGCTGCATGACACACACGGCTCAGTACATTTCTATGTATAAATGAACACGCTGCATGACACACACGGCTCAGTACATTTCTATGTATAAATGAACACGCTGCATGACACACACGGCTCAGTACATTTCTATGTATAAATGAACACGCTGCATGACACACACGGCTCAGTACATTTCTATGTATAAATGAACACGCTGCATGACACACACGGCTCAGTACATTTCTATGTATAAATGAACACGCTGCATGACACACACGGCTCAGTACATTTCTATGTATAAATGAACACGCTGCATGACACACACGGCTCAGTACATTTCTATGTATAAATGAACACGCTGCATGACACACACGGCTCAGTACATTTCTATGTATAAATGAACACGCTGCATGACACACACGGCTCAGTACATTTCTATGTATAAATGAACACGCTGCATGACACACACGGCTCAGTACATTTCTATGTATAAATGAACACGCTGCATGACACACACGGCTCAGTACATTTCTATGTATAAATGAACACGCTGCATGACACACACGGCTCAGTACATTTCTATGTATAAATGAACACGCTGCATGACACACACGGCTCAGTACATTTCTATGTATAAATGAACACGCTGCATGACACACACGGCTCAGTACATTTCTATGTATAAATGAACACGCTGCATGACACACACGGCTCAGTACATTTCTATGTATAAATGAACACGCTGCATGACACACACGGCTCAGTACATTTCTATGTATAAATGAACACGCTGCATGACACACACGGCTCAGTACATTTCTATGTATAAATGAACACGCTGCATGACACACACGGCTCAGTACATTTCTATGTATAAATGAACACGCTGCATGACACACACGGCTCAGTACATTTCTATGTATAAATGAACACGCTGCATGACACACACGGCTCAGTACATTTCTATGTATAAATGAACACGCTGCATGACACACACGGCTCAGTACATTTCTATGTATAAATGAACACGCTGCATGACACACACGGCTCAGTACATTTCTATGTATAAATGAACACGCTGCATGACACACACGGCTCAGTACATTGCGGGCGACATCGTCGGAGCAAATGACAAGCATATTGTACCGAACACTCTTTCGAATGAACTTAGTATTGGCTATTTTTTCCGTTGCTTCATGAAGTTTTATCCAATTCTTTATGCAAAGGGAAGCCTGAGGTCAGCTGTGGGCAAACACAGCCTGTGGAGATGACGAAGACTGAATTATTATTTACTTGATGAATTTACTTAATAGTTTAATTAAATAATTATTTCTAAATTTTAATTTGTTTCAGGTAAGTTGTGTTGCAGAGATATATCTATTGAAATACTAAACAAAGCACATCCCTGAAAAGTGTAAGTATAAAATAATATCAATCAGCACCTTATCTGAATCATCATCATCATCATCTTGCCCTTTCCCTTATCTGAATGTCCTCTCAAAATGTTTTGATTGATGCCCAGTTCCTATATTCAATTACTAATGTACCATAGTTAGGTTGTTATCTGTTGAAAAGCGCCACACATCCGTTGCTTGGACGAATAAACCACGTTGCTATAATAATTAACATATATGACGCCATTCGCTGTGAGTGCGAACAAACATACACTCTCTCGCATCACTTCCACATAAGGCCTTTTACCATCTAGTAGATGATTTATACAGCGTCAGGAGGCAACTTTTACCTTCACTAACGGGACGATGTAGTGCCCGGGACGAATTAAGATGGAGTAGGCTCGCCCAGCACCTATGCCATCCTCTCAGCTTAGTCGGCCTTGTCCACAGGAAAGACATGGTCAATACGTGCGGAGCTGACTAAGCCGCGGGTTTCCTCACGATGTTCTCCTTCACCGTTTGAGAGTACTGGGATAGCGTACATACATTTTTTGCACAGAAAAATCCATTGGTACTCGACCGGATTTGAACCCGCCACCTTAGGATCGGAAGCCGGGGTCACTACGAACGAACTAGACCACCAGTGCTCTCAACTCCCACACAACATACTACTACATATAAAATATTGACAGTCGGTAAAGAAATGAAATATTATGTGAATGCGCGCCGCGGCCATCTGGAAATTAGCTCGTATTCAACACAATTACAATAATAGTTCTTATTACGACTAGTTAGAGTGCACAATGCACATAGTACGTTGAAGCCAGAACTATGTAGCTGCGTAGCACTGCTACGAGCTCTCGTAGCTTCGTAGACATCGCCTACGCGAAGAATCACGTAAAACTTTAGTTATGTCATAACTCATAACTAAAGTTCAAAATGTGTTTCTAACCTGGATGTCACTGCAAGAACGTAATATGTACAGAGATTATATACTTGGACAATACTTTGGGTAAAACCTCAAGTAAAACATTCTGGGAATTATAGAAATTGGGTCTCTTGAATCTGTCAGGTTGACGTTTGACAGTTGACATGTAAATGTTGACCAGGCACATTGTAGTAGGTTCAACACACGTTGATGCGCATTACCTTAAGTAATTGATCAATATTTGATATTTACGATATTTACCCTCTTATCTTAAAATCTAAGAAATTTCATATAGTAAACGATAATTTGATGTTTCCAGTTATGAAGGATTTCCATAAATAAAAAAAACAACGATAGATGGCGCTGTCTATTCGTGGGATGATTTTGAATACATTTTAACAAAGATTTTAGATGTTCCAGAATATTATTGATTGAGATTTTATGGAATAAATGAATTAAAGCGTTGCAGTTTGATGGCCATGCTGGTCGTCATACCCTTGTTATTGGTATGTCAAAGAATGTGACGTAGTCGTTGTACTATTACAGCTGTCATTGAGGTGCCCGGCGCGGCCGGAGTCGCGGCCGGCTGCTAGTGATACACAAACACATCGCCCCCCCCCCCTCCCCCCCGCGCCGTTTGTGTGGGAGCGTCACATTCACATCTATTGTTTGTATTACTTGATCGTAATCTTACTTAAGTCACGGTTTTTTTGACATTTTTTGATGAAAATCTGTCAATAACTCGTCACTTGAGACGTGCTCAACTCTGAGATGCGTTTGAGTATTCGGGGATGAATCTTGTAAAAGTCTGTACGTTTGTACAAATTATCAAGTTTACTATTTCTACCCGACTACGCGGAGCAGAAGGAATAAAAGTATATGTGCGGTGCGTATGTTATTAACGTTCATCTGTTTACTTCTTACCTTCTAAACTACAGGACAGATATTACGAGTGGGTTGCCAAACTGTGCGTCTTGACCTTGAGTGTCGCATAGGCTTTGGCGTCACTCCTCATCGTCGTACTAACGACGAAAATATCAGAATTTTCCACTAAAAAACGAATTTCGTGTTTAGTATCAAATAAAAGGGCTTGGCGTACGTTCTTGAAATGCAAGTTATGTACGTAGTCGGGTTAACGTTTATAGTACTTGTTATTTATAGACTAAAGCAGGTATCGTAAACAGCAGTCACTGGAAGTAATCCTCCAGCACCACCGCTTCAGCCGAACGTCGTGTCGGGAGAAACTAAATAAAATAAATTTAATAAATGTTGAAACCAAACAAATACTTTGAGTTATGTGCATGATATTTGAATGCTTCTAGCACCTGTGTGGGGGGGGGGGGGTTTGACGTCAGCCAGCCAGACCTTGACTGATTTTTAAATATGTCTGAAAGAAAGATTCGGAAAATTATCTATTTAGATATTCCGCCGTGTGCGACTCGACTCGTGTGGAACCCGTTTAAGAAATACCCAGTTTTTCCAGGTCGTTAAAATATGTGTATTCCAAGTTTTAGCCAAATCTTTTCAGCTGCCATGGATATGAAGGGCAACAAACGACGTAGTTTCTGACCCTTTAACAAATTGTCACAAAGACTTAACTGTTATGACATTTGAGGTACCTATGTCTTTTTATTTTCACCCGCGGCTATATTGAGCTTCGGCGATATTGTCGCCTGGTGACAGGTGTAGCCATATCATTGTAACAGAATAGACAAGGACGTAAGCTGCGAAGCTTCGCAGTATCGCAATAGTGTAGCTTACTTACTTACTTTGAAGCGCTCGTGGCGTAGCTTGCTTAGATATTCTTAATTGATCGTTGAAGTTAAACAACGTTATGCGCAAGTGACATTATGAGCTGAGCGCTTCCGTGCTTCGGAGGGCACGTTAATTGTCGGCCCCGGCTTTTAAGTCGTTAAGCCATGACGGAGGCTTTTAGGTGGCCTAAAAACTCCGTCACAAGAGTTGGCCACTAGCTCATAGGAACTTACTTAGTCATGCACTACTCCTTTCAACCTAGCTGGAGGGGATCGGGGTTGGACATCCAACAACATGGTCATTATTACGCGGGGATCACTCGGTCTATTGTGCTTGAGGATACAGTCGTAAATCTATTTAAGTCCTTTCGCTATGAAGGGGTGTTTTAAGAAAGGATTTGGGGAATTCCCGCGGGATCGAACGAAATCCTTGGAATTCACTAGTACAAGTACACGGCATTAAACATGTGTATGAAAGGAGGCTGAGACCTTTTTAGCGCCATTATGAAATGGCTTTTATGTATCTGGTCGCAATCAGTTTCTATCAATTGTTTGTCGAGTATAAAGACACTGATGTACTTATATAAATAGCCATCATATTTGATAAGGGGTATATACTTTGTTTTAAAATAAGGTAAAAATTTATTCAATACAAATTTTTACATTGTCTGAAAAACTTAAACCTAGAAACGTAATCAATCGGCTTCAAATAGAAACTGGTAGAAACATTGTTAAATGACTTGGGGGTGATTATGCGATTTTGTTCCGATATGTTTTAAATAGAAACTGATTTATATAAAGTTCTTTAACCATCCAGGTCATTGACCTATCGCAGAACTCACAGAACTAGTGACAACAAGCACGCTATCGTTACTTCCTAATGTTTTGTATTATTACACACCACGATCAAGAACAGAAGTTGATTAACAGTTTCAATTCAAAATTATTATTTTTTTTCATCTTTTTGTATAGAACAAACATTACAATAAAAATTATACAATACACACTTATTATACATAATACTAACAACACCCCAGACCCAAAGAAATATTTGCTGAACTTACAAATATTTCTTCCGTAGCGGGAATCGAACCCGCGCCTCTTGCATATCAGTCGAGCACTCTCCCGCCACGCCACCGAGGTCGAATGTTCACGAACTTCCATTCCTAACTGTACCTACTTACCTTTTATTGCTTATAATTTACAATTAAACTGTGACCTGGCTCAAAACTCATCTATAAGCCACAAATAAAACAAATAGGGCCTTTATTCATGAGAGTTATCGTGCACCTCAATAAATGCCGACGTATAACTCAACTTGTATAAAGTTGGGAACGTTTTTCTGGGTTCCAGTGGTGCTCAAACTTTATTATGGTCTAGGGGACGGAATTGATTTTAGAGGTTATGATACTGATTGTTATAAAAATTTTACGCTATCATAAAAAATCGTGAGCAGATTTTCAGAGGTGTGATTTTTTCAATATTCTAAACTTAATAAGAACTTTTAACAGAATTTAACACGAATTTTAAAAACTAATTAATTTTTTTTAATTCTGTTCGAATGAATTTGATGGGAGGTATAATTCTGATTTTAAAATTTATCAAAAAATATATGCCCCTCATTTTAATCAAATGCATATTCTCTATTATTGAAGTCATAGGACTGCACACAATGGAAACTGACCAAAAGTTGTTAAAGAAAATTCAATGCAGTAATTATACAACTTCTCACTTTTCTTACTTCCTGTAGAAACAAACTATATTAACTAGCTTCTAAACCAAAAAAATTACAAAGTGACCCAAATGGTCCCGACCTTAATGATTTCTTAGATAATTAGTTCAATCTCCAAGCTTTCAAACAGTCTCATGAACTCGTCTAAGTTTGAGCACCTCTGGCATAGTTGTCAAGGGCAGAACAAGTCAAGGTGAATTTGCGCAGACATAAGTATCCCATACGTTACACAATATCTGCCGATCGCGAGCTGCCTGCCGCTAGTTTTTATCAGTGCTTTATGTACGGACAGTAATAGGATAACTTTTTCGGTGTCTCCGTATTTTTTATGTGACTGGCTTACATCCGCGGTTTTGTTGGTATCCGGAAAAAGTGGCATCTATATAAAATATCATTCCACGTTTCATCATCATCATCATTTCAGCTGGTCTCCCTGCGGACAGGCCTCCTCGGTCCCGCACGTCTCTTATCCAGATTTTAGAAGAGACTTTTACCACATTTTTATTTTTCTTGTATATCATCATCTTCACGCCCTTATCCCACTCTATGTGGGGTCGGCACAGCATGATCCAAGGATCATGCTGTAAGAGTTTTGGCTAAAGTGTTTTATGACCGGCCGCCTGCCTGACGTCAACCCTCCTTGGGAATACTTGCTTATGTATCTCATCATGTTGGAGAGGATACTATCCCTAAGTCGACTTTTACGACATGCTCGGGGAGAGAAACAGCTGGACGCATTCTATGTTTTTTCTTTACTCCCAGTCCAGCAGAGAAGGATATATAAGTTATTTTTCTCGTATATCTACTCTTTATTTATTTTTAAAATTTTAGATAAACTTACGTGAAAAATTTCAAAATTATTCAAAACGATTGAGGCACAAACATACAAACAGTTCATGAATTAACATTATTAGAAGGATTATAAATGTTTAATAATTTTGTTTGCTTGTAAGATGAAGCAAGATACGAGTACTTCGTGACATTACTATGTTTGTTTTCAACTCAACGGTCATCGACATCGCAAGAAGCTGAGAAATACCTCAGCGACGAACAAGTTAAGAGTTAACAAGCTCGACGTGGAGGTGCGCCCGCGATTGTTGCCCCGCACCTAGTAGATTGAGAAGACATGACTCAGTACCAACCTCCCCCCGCACTCATGCTCGAGGACATCGTCTTTGCCACTATGTTATGTCGTGACCAGATCCTACGATCGATCACTTCATGATGTGACCGACCACTTCTATTTCATGAAATGGCCAGCTGTAACTGACCATATCGTTTGAGTAGTTTCGTCGAAGAAATAGTAGAACAAGCCAGTATTTCTCACGATCTTTTACTTAAAATCAAAATATAGACTACTAGCTTTCGCCTTTCGCGTGGTATCCAGACGAAATGTAGGTAGCCTATATGTTATTCCAGCACAAATATAATGTGTATTCAATAGTTCAAAGTTTCATTCAAATCCGTTCAGTCGTTACTGAGTAACTGAGGCACAAATATACAGTCACATCTACACATCCTCATAAACTTTCGCATTTATAATATTAGTAGAATTAAAAAGAAACAGTAACACGGTAACCAAAAAAGTTATAAAAAGTTGTATCATTCGACCATCAGAATAGCGGGTACACCTGCTTCAACGTCGCGGACTAACTAATTAAGATTGTTGGAATTCCGTGAAGCCTTCACCGTCAGCCTCCCGTAAGTGAAAACAAAAGTCCGAGGCCGCCTTACCGACTTGAGGCTTCCAAACTTGGAACACGTTTAAGAATGTATGTCAACAGCAAAATCTTGCTTCTTGAAAGTTGGCTACCATTATGTGTTTACCGTAAGAAATCGCTTCGTTCGTTACTATCACCCGTACTCGCTGCCCACCTAAGTAAGATCATGTCTCATAAAAATGTCTATTAGCAACTTGTAAAAGTTGTACAAAAATCCATATAATACTTAAAAATTATTCACAAAAAATGGTTCATATAAAATAACTGGTCTAGTGAGAGTCGAATCCGAACACGAAGGGTTCCTTATCATCGTACATGTAGGTATATGAATGTTTCTTACTACCCCGTATCATTCAGCCGCTACGGCGCGAACGAACAGACATCCTCACAAACATTCCAATGTATAATATTAGTAAGTAACATATTTTTGGTAGTGTTTAGTTTAGTTCCTTGTGCGTCGGCGCGCAGGTGTGCCGGTAATCGCTTAGTAGATAACCCTCGAGTTCATCCGGAATGACACAAAGTGTTCCTCATAACTCGCAGTGCCGACACGCGGGCTGACGGGCCAACTCACAGACTCACAGACTCACAGACTCACAGACTCACAGACTCACAGACTCACAGACCGTTTTTTTCATCTACGAGTAAATATACATAAATCTCTAACGTCACTGGCTGTTACAACCAGTTCACAGCCTAAACCATAGTTAGTCCTCGAAGCATGAAACCTGGAGTAAGTGAAGTACGCTCTTATGGTGGCGGGTGCATTAGAAAAATAAAGCTTGTTTTGAAAATGAAACTCGAAGCGGAATTAAGTCGCGGGGCGTTCCACATGCTGCACATCGTAATAATTACATTTTAGAAAAACTACCTACCTTAATCCTTAAAGGGTGGACACAAACATAAAAAACACTCATGACAAACTTTCACATTTATTATTATCAGTAGGATTTTGTAAAAAAACGGGAAAATAAATGCATAATGCAACAATGCCAACACCAAATACACGTTAGTTTTTAGTTGAAAATAAAGTTTTCAATCAGCCCCTCCCCCTGCGCCCCCACCCCCACCCCCTGCCCCCGCCCCCTCTCCCGGCCGCCCCCTGCGCCCCCGGAAGAAACTAATTCCTTAACATGCTCGGAACTTTATTCGTTAAACTTGAACGTCAGTTCCGTTATATCTTATTTAGAAAAATAACAAGAGATGATTGTTTTATGAAATACTATGTTTACAAACTCGTGCCTGGGGACTTGGATGTCTTTCAAGACATCGCGGGGCTCACAGAACCTGTGCTTTTGTGTACATTCTCATCATTATCATCGCTGGCACTGATGGTGTAGTGGCCCCGCCTACGGATCCTTAGTTCGTGGTTTCAAATACGGTAGCTCACCAATGGTTTTTTGAGATTGAAAAACTTATGTGCGCTATATCAGTACTCTCAACGGTGAAAAAAAGCATTGTGAAGAAGCCGGCATGCTGCGGAGCCGAGCAAAATCAAAAGTGACACGAGTAGGAAGTAGTACGAGTAGTAACTAACCTATCCTTCAAGAAAACCCGAAATAACCTTGTACAAAAATAGTCATCTCCAAGGATCCCCCGGCATGCCTCACGGGATCGCAAAACTAGTAGATTACAGGCATACGTACTTAACCGACTGCGAAGAATGAGGGTAATATTTTTGGGGTCTAATGTAGGTATGTAAGTTTATTTAGTTGTCGCTGTAGCCCCGACGGCTTTTGTTTGACGAATGAGCTGTCAAAGTTAATGTCAAAAAATCCAATATGGCGTCTATGAGAAATTATTTTCAACAAACGATGAACTAAAAACCTGATTGATGATCGGTAGGTACCTATCACAGTGATCGATTTTGACAAACTTCCTACAAAAATAGACAGTCATATAACAATTTTAATTTAATTAAAATAAATCTTGCTTAGTGATTTATATTTTTCCATAGGGGTAGGCAGAGAGCTCGGATCTCCATTAGCTACGGTCCTGGCATACATACATAGTCTCGCTTCATTCCCTCTCATCACATTCTTCAAGCATGCTCCGAGGTTAGAAGGTACTCTTAACTGGTCAATGCCCATCTACAATTAAACGTCACCGATTAAAAGAATATCCTTTACAGGTTATTCTCTATTCTAAGCTTTACAGATACATAAACTATTTCAGCATGGCGTTACTGAACTGGGAAATTAGAGGCAAATATTCTAACCTTCGCTGAAAATGGTTGAAATAAAAGAGGTGAGTCCGCCGGCGCCGCGCCCGCGGGTGCCGTGCGGCTTGATATATAGAGGTCGGCAATTCAATTTTATTCTCTTTACTGAATAATTTTGAGGCTGTATTTGTTTCGTATTAAGGGTTGGCTTTTAAACCTTGTTTGCGACATCCTGTGCCGATCTACAAGTAATTTTACATTTATCTTGTTATTCTACCGACCTTTTAGTACAGTGTTTATAATAAGTACATATTATCTTTAGAAGGTTCGGTCCTACGAGTATGTACCACATACGTAACTACCTGCCTATCTACTATAGTCCATCGTATTATCGTATTAATTAGTGTAAGTAATTTTGTTTGTGACTGTTGTAATCAATTAAAATTAATTAAATTATGTTATATTTATTTCCTGTTCATAAACTTTTCAGTGTAAGTTGAGATGTGAACATCTGACAAAAAATAACCGAATTCCTTGATAGAGATCGCGATCGCCCGAGATCGAGATGGATAGAGATGAATCAATGGAGCACTGGTGGACCAGTGGTAGAGACCCGCCTTCCGATCCTAATGTCGAGGGTTCAAATCCGATCGTGCAACAATGGATTTTTCTGTCTGAGATATTTATGTGCGCTCTACCAGTACCCTCAAACGGTGAAGGAAAACATCGTGAGAAAACCAGCATGTCGTAGAACCTAAAAAGTTCAAAAACATGTATCAAGTCAAAGTCACGTGTATGGAGCCTTTGGGGCGCACTTTAAATCCTTTCACCTCACTGGTTCGAAAGAACTAGTGGCACGACTAGTAGTCTGTGTTGGGGAGACGGAAGGAAGGCTTTGTCTGCAGCGGGACACTACAGCCTCCTAATAATAACAATTACAAGAATAAGGTTATTTTCGGTCAAAAACACGAAAAAATAACGGCAGGAGCACATTATTCAATAAGCTAAATAAAATAACAGAATAACTTACACAGCACCTGGACAGAGGAACTTAAACTTTTATTACTAAAAACTTGTCACTGCTATCCGTGCTCAGTGGAAAATGAAACTTATTGTAGCCATTTTAAAGAGTATTTTATTTAGTCCGCTGTACCTCTTGGGGTTTGAATACTATACATTCTCTTGTTAAGGCTGTAGGAATGAAAGTATCTAGAATTTATTTGAAGTAGTAGTACCATGGAATGGTTCGAATTTTATTTGATAGTTAAAAAAGTACGATGAAAATTCGTGCGAGTTCCATGGTAATACTGCGAAAACTGATTTTAAAACACGATGTCACTTGATATATGTCAGGTTTATAACGATTAAACATTCAAACATTCAGATCAATTTGAATTTGAAAATGGAACAAGAGAGAAAGAAAATTCGCGCCAGTTCCATGGTACTACTGGGAAAATGAATTTAAGTATGTATGATGTCGCTTGATATGTGTCAGGCAGGTCTGTTTCGAGTGAGCTTTATTCTTACATACATCTGAGTATTCTGTGTAAACCTAGAAATAATACATTTTACGAGACAAATCTGCTGAGACCATTTCGAAATTGGATTTTTATGTTTGTTTGGTTTAAAATGTGGAATAGACCCATTTGGATTTTATGAAATACTTGGGACAAATTGCTCGCAGTGGCGCCTAACTCAAACATTAATAATTACTGATCACTGACTCACTTTTCTTCGTTTATTCGTAATTTATAGAACCATCAAGCTTATGCTTTTAATAATTGGAAAGACAATGGATTTTTCTTACGAAAAACAAAATAGCTTAGAAAAACGTTTCGTCCTATCGTGATTCCAAAGATAATTTCTTTTATTAAATGAAATAGCATAACAATACCTCAATGATTAAATTTATTTGAGACCAACTTTGAATCATTTTGTAAGTGTAAAGTTATACACAAAAATGATGTCAATAAAACACAGACGTGTTGAGAACCTCCTCCTCTTGTAACTTTACTAAAACATATTCAAGTTGATAATGTAACGCAATTCGTCAAACTCGATATACAATTAAACGACAAAATTCGGTCATTTTTCACAGAACCTAAGACTACCTTGACTCTAACATCATTTCATAAATTCACCGCCACCTGTGTTGTTGCGAACTCCCAATGTATTACTGCCTAAGGCGACTGACACGCCAAACCCAGCCCTGTTCGTAAAGGGATAAGGTAGGTATTGCAGGGGCGCGTGTTGAAGTAGGGTGACAGGAATTTGAAAGAAAATTTGTACCTTCTAAAGTGTTTTGGGCTCGAAAAAGGCTTTCGGTAGGTATTTGTGCCTATTATGTTATTTTACATGTCACTGAAAGCTTTAATAAAACAATTATTTGTAGTGGAAATGTCGAAATATATTTTCAATAAAAAAAAATTGTTGCATATTATATTTAATTTTACCAACAATAAGTAGAACACACGTTATTTGTTACTTTTGTGATATTTATTAGCAACTTGCTTGGCTTCGCATGCGTATAGCAACAAGTAAGGATGCCTATTGTGTTATAAAAAATCACTTATTGAAAGTGCTACCTACGCTGAGTTTATACGTACAAACCTGCGTAACAAACAAACAGCTCTACGTAACAAACAAACAGCTCTACGTAACAAACAAACAGCTCTACGTAACAAACAAACAGCTCTACGTAACAAACAAACAGCTCTACGTAACAAACAAACAGCTCTACGTAACAAACAAACAGCTCTACGTAACAAACAAACAGCTCTACGTAACAAACAAACAGCTCTACGTAACAAACAAACAGCTCTACGTAACAAACAAACAGCTCTACGTAACAAACAAACAGCTCTACGTAACAAACAAACAGCTCTACGTAACAAACAAACAGCTCTACGTAACAAACAAACAGCTCTACGTAACAAACAAACAGCTCTACGTAACAAACAAACAGCTCTACGTAACAAACAAACAGCTCTACGTAACAAACAAACAGCTCTACGTAACAAACAAACAGCTCTACGTAACAAACAAACAGCTCTACGTAACAAACAAACAGCTCTACGTAACAAACAAACAGCTCTACGTAACAAACAAACAGCTCTACGTAACAAACAAACAGCTCTACGTAACAAACAAACAGCTCTACGTAACAAACAAACAGCTCTACGTAACAAACAAACAGCTCTACGTAACAAACAAACAGCTCTACGTAACAAACAAACAGCTCTACGTAACAAACAAACAGCTCTACGTAACAAACAAACAGCTCTACGTAACAAACAAACAGCTCTACGTAACAAACAAACAGCTCTACGTAACAAACAAACAGCTCTACGTAACAAACAAACAGCTCTACGTAACAAACAAACAGCTCTACGTAACAAACAAACAGCTCTACGTAACAAACAAACAGCTCTACGTAACAAACAAACAGCTCTAAGTAACAAACAAACAGCTCTACGTAACAAACAAACAGCTCTACGTAACAAACAAACAGCTCTACGTAACAAACAAACAGCTCTACGGAAAATTAACTCTTGGTCCGAATTGTTTGATATAAAGACAGTTTTAATCTGAATAAGAATTAGAAGACATACATACAGCGTACATATATTTTTAAGGGAAATAGTCATCATCATTTCCCTGCCCTCATCCCAGTACGTGGGGTCGGCACGGCATGGTATTCTCCTTTCATTTCCCTGTCAGAAGTCATTTCAACACTTACCTTCAGGCTTCAGACACATACTCATTCCTTACCTCATTAATTCTTGGAGGAATAATACCGTAATATATTATTTTCATATAAGTATCGGTTTACGCGGTGCACGCCAGTAGAGCTCGATTTTTTCCAAGAACTTCAACAATCATTCAGCTATTTTACTCAAAATCTTAATGATTTATACATCTGAACCTTATGAATAATTCCGTCCATTGGTGAAAACAGCATGAAAATCCGTTCGGTAGTTTTTGAGTTTTTAGCGTTCAGACAGACAGTAAGATAAACAGACAAACAGACAGACGCGGCAGGAGACTTTGTTTTATAATATTCAATTCAATTGATTAGTTCAAATACGTTGATCTCACGTGACGCGACTTACCTGAGCAAGTTACTGTCACTCTGTGGAAAAGTACATATCCAGCGGAACACACCGCTACTCCGTATCAAATATCTGGATCTTCTAGACCTGAGCTAACCTTGCGCGAAATTTGCATAGCACTTACGTTTTGTTTTATGTACAAAATGTGATTTTGTTTGAAAACGGCTGCGGAAAAAGAATTAGGACGGAGAAAATATCGAAAGGGCGACGGGGATTCAGATGCGACTTTTGGTCGTGTCTCGTGAGGGAAGGACGGGACTCAATCACCTGGTAGTGTTGTCTAGCTCTGGTCACAATGTATTGGTAATGAGTTTTATTCTTTAATAGCGGTGCTCTTGAGTGGTAGAGGTAAATACCGCGAGGAAACCTACATGTTGCAGAACGTAAAGTTAAAAGATATGATGTCAAGTGCACAAAGAGAACCAGTGTGGTGAGAGGTTGTGTCCTTTCATTGAACGCAAGAAGTTCCCTACGGCGGGACATGTTAGCATAATCTGCAAATATTTGGTATATTATAGTGCAGGTATAGTGACTGTTGGGTGTTATTTAATGCTCTCTCACGACTAAAAGTCGCTTTCGCGAGTCGCGTCCGACACATTTCCGCTGCCATTTTTGGGTAATGAAGACGAAATAGGGGCAGATTGACTGGCTTTGATGTTTTCGGATATATATTTTAGCTTTGAAGGTACGATCAAGTTTTTGGATATTTCTGCCGGTCAGAATTATTCTGGATACATTTTATGTAAGAGTGGCAGATATCATTTTATTTTACTTTTTGGGTGGAGATTCTACTATTTTTGTTGTGAAATTATTTTTATACTAGCTGCCGCCCGCGGCTTCGCTCGCGTGGTACCCGGATAAAAAATAGCCTATATGTTAATCCAGTACATGTACTATGTATATTTCAAACATCTAAACATCCAAACTCACCAACTTTCGCATTTATAATATAAGTAAGATTATATTTGTAGATATATTATTTTTATCGGTGTTAATTTCGGTGTCGCTTGCTTATCCTAAATATATTAAAATCTTATGTAAGTAACTGACTGACAACCAACCAACAATCTAAACAAAAAGTCCTGGTAGCGTGAAAATTGGAGGCTACATTCCTCTTAATAATAGTGAGGTGCACTGCAAGGGACTCTTGAATATTAACATCTAGTGGACGCAGAGAGAAGATAAAGTTTGCGTAAAAAAATAACAAATATAAAATACATTTGTCATTTGTTTGGCAGAGTTTCATTAGAGCACTCGTGGTCTAGTGGTAGTGAGGCGGTCTTTCAATCCCAACCCACGATGGGTTCGAATCCGTTCGTGCACCAATGGATTTTTCTGTTCGGAAAAATGCGCTATATACCGGTTCTCTCAAACGGTGAAGCAAAAATCGTGAGGAAACCAGTTTAGAAAAGCCCCAATGTGAATTCCGTTATCAAACAATACTAAGAATTGTGCCTCATTTGCCTACAAATGGCTTCTGCTAGCTCATATCTATAGTTCATTTAATCATAAACACATTGCAACCCATACAGGAAATAATTTCTTATTTTCCTTCATGACCCGATTCCGCGACGGTTATTAGACTAAGTTTACACACACGCCGCCAAACCGACACCCGCGACAGCGCGCGCGGACAGAACAGCAATATAGACTGAACGGTCGATTCGCCAACCCGCACGGTTTCGCGGCACGTCGGTTATAGCCAGCAACATATACAAAAAAATATTTAAGCTGCTTAAGCAGCGTCTGAGGTTAATATGCACCTACGTTGGTGGCTTGTAAGGCCTGTGTACGGGAGTGACAGAGCTACCACCGCATTTTGAACAGTAACATTTTGACATCCCTGTAGATGTACAGGAGGAGCAGCACATCGCGCCGCATGACACACACGCATCAGCACATCTCGAGCGGCGGCGCCGCAACACCGCAGAATACTCTCCGTGTGTGTGATTCGTCGAAGACATTTATGAAAGTTATATGACGCTTATAATGAACAAAACTGGAGGAAAACTGTACTCACGCACTCGTTCATGTGGCATATCTCTGAATCAACATAATAACAATAAAACAAATAATACATGATACCCATATCTTTAGAAGTTATCTAAACTATTTATTATAAACTGAAAACTCGGTCAGCTTAACTTAGCAGGGTTAGTCGGCTCCGCACGTATTGACCATGTCATTCCTGAGGATAAGCCGGCTGAGCCGAGAGGCTAGTGTCAGGTGCTACTCCAACTAAAAACGGCCAGTTCCAATCTCCCGACCTGGATAGATTATCTGGTACGTACAGCAAAGGACTTAGTTTCAGAGGTAGCTACTTCACGTGACGGGTTAGAGGCGCAGAGAGGACTCGGTAAATGCGTAAAGTAGCAACTACTTGTAAAGCGAGGGCATGTGTGGACGTGCCTCTGAATATCACTTAGTATTTATAAGGATTTCCAAAATATCCGACAGTTTATGTCGCCATTTTCTTTATGCAAAACATTGTTTGAAAAAGCTCGTCAAAGCCACAGAAAATGAGTCATGAACTAAAAATTTAAATTGCCATTTTGCCGGCAATGTATCTTGCGAACGTCACTTAGCCTAGCGTGACGCGGCGTTGCAGAGCGACGCGAGCGTCAGGAGCGAGGGTGTCACCCTCCGGCTATAACTTCAACATAATAGGTTATTAATTAGATTTTTTTAACATTTGGACTGTTGAATCAGGAGTGGCTGCAAGTTTTTTTATGATTACTAGTAGCTCTGCCCACCCCGTTAGGAATACAGGCGTGATTTGTAAACACTATTAAGTTTCTTCCGTTAGTTGATTAGATTTATTTTTCTATAATAATTATTATGTTATAGCCATTTAACGTAAGCTTGTATTGTCTTTATGAAAAGATAGTGGAACGTTCGCGGTTTCACTCGCGTAGAGTAGCTTCTTCTTTTGTGTGCATTTCTTCGGTAAATCTATAAATTCTTTATCATTTTGTATTTAAATAATCCAAATCAAGATAATCTTTAAAAATTCTTGCACCCCGTTTCGGGGTAGTTTTGAAAATATTTTACCATAGACATTTATTAAATTGAATTAAATGTATTGAAGAGTATTATATGCTAAGTTTCAAGTATGACAGTTCAAGGAATACGATTTTTCATACAAACGTCTTTACCCCGGTTCACCGCCTTAGTGGTAGAGTTAAAGGTTAGGTAGCATTATTATTAATATAGCCATTTATTTAAAAAGAAAAACCCAACCCAAGATTCAGGAAAGATACTACAGCCGCCATAAATGACGCAGAGGGGCCGCGCTCCTGACGCTCGCGGGCGCGGCTCGAGCGGAGCAGGACTAATGACGTCATCGCAGCTCTTAATGCCGCGAGTGTTCCGCTTATTTATACACGCGTGTTTTAATCTATGAATGAGTCCCATCATTACTCCACACTCCGGGGAACCCGAGTAACAATTTTATATCATCCTACTAGCTTTCGCCCGCGTGGTATTCCGACAAAAAGTAGCCTATATGTTATTCCAGCACACGTACTATGTATATTCCAAGTTTCATCAAATCCTTTCTGCCGTTACGGCGTGATTCAGGCACTAACATCGTCACAACCTCACATCGTCACAAATTTTCGCATTTATATTATTAGTAGGATTATTTATATACAAAAAAGTAAAGAAATATTTGTGGCCATTTCACACAGCGTCATCTAGCCCCAAACTAAGCAAAGATTGTACTAGGGATATTTTTTGTAAATACATACTTATACTCTTCAAAAAATCTTGAGGTCATCAAAAAAAACAATATTATATTATTGAAATGTATAAAACTGACTGACTGACAGTCAATTTACAGCCTAAACCATAAGTCCTATAAACCCGCGGCTTAGTCAGCTCCGCACGTATTGACCATGTCTTTCCTGTGGACAAGGCCGACCAAGTTGAGAAGATGATATAGGTCCTGGGCAAGCCTACTTCATCTTAATTCGTCTCGGAAACTACAGCGTCCCGTTTGTGAAGGTAAAAATTGCCTCCTAACGCTTCATAACTCATCAGATGGTAAAGAGCTTTGTTTTACTTGTCCCTGTGGGATATAGGAGTAAAAATGAAAATAAAAATGGAAAACCACAAATCCCATAAAAATGTAACAAAATTGTTATATCTCCCTAATTTTTCGTAATGGCATCCCTAAAAGCAAATACTCGTGACGTGCATTCGCGAGGCTTCGATATTTCGTGGAGTTACACTGTAATGGTTCCGTACAATTAGGTATACTCTAAACTCTTAGCGAGTGAGGAAAACCCGTCTAACTTTACATCATCATCATCAGCCTATAACAGTCCACTGCTAGACATAAATAAAAATGAAAAGAGCTTTATTTTCCTTGCCGACTAACTTACAATACTTTTATATTACTAAATGATTATTATAAAGTAGCAGTTCAGCTCAGTTGTCCGGAGGACCGGCCATGTCAGTGAAAGCCTCCTCCAAGCTTTTCCATTTGTTCTATCTTGTGCTTGGCCATGTATCTGCTGCTATCTCTGTGATATCATCACACCATCTTTCTACTGGTCGTCCTCTTCTTCTTTTTTGTGTTTCTAGCTCCTGCTGGTTGTTATTTGAGACCATCTATTTTGCTCTAATCTTTGTAAATTGCCATTGCCAAGTTCTAGAATCTTTTGTACTACATCTTTTGCCTTTTTCCTCGTGATGGTTACATTTTTATTTTATCTTTTAGCCGTGCTCCTATAACATTTCTCTCCATTCCTCTTTAATAGACTCTTAAACTTTCCAGTTGTGTTTTTGCCAGTGGCCAAGTCTGCTGGCGAGCATATTATGTGAGTAGGTTCGATTATTAAAAGTATGTAAGTTCTATCAGCCATCTGGTTCCCATAGCTTTCCTTAGTTCGAGGTTAGATGGCGCTGTGTAAAAATGTCCAACAATATTTATGTAGGTAAAAAGTACAAAAAGAAAAATAAATATCCTTATAATATCTGAAATCAGTTATAAAAATATTTCAGGGTCCTCCATTTCCTCTTGTAAATATCGCAAGAGGCATTTAGCTAAGTATGCTCAGCCCCACGGCTGGCGAGTGACAACCCTTCAGCATGGCGACCTCCTCAAAAAAGTCCATTCGTACTAAAGGGAATGTCTATGTCAAGCAGTAAACTTCTATAGGTTGATGATGATGAACCAAAACTTTACAATTTGCAAAAAGTATGTATCCGAACATAAAATTTATTTGAAATACGGAACACACGGAGCGCGTCCAACTTCCACAACTTTGTTTGGACTGCCGCCGTTTTTATGCAAGTCATTCAGTACCCTAATTTAGGGCTGTCACTTAATTCCGCGAGATTTGAGCGTTACTTCTTATTTGCTGGGATTACACCCCTAATGTAAACAAATACAGTCATGTACTTTGAGAACGAGTTTGTTTGTAGTATTAAGATGTCTCTGTATGCGAGAGTAATCCGATTATGAGTCTTTTGTATTTGAAATACGGTAGGAAATATGCAAATTCATGTGAGTTTAGGAAATGAGATTTTAAATCCTATTGTGTTGGAATAAGATAGGAAATTGCAGGAAGAGGCGACGACTTTATATCATTTGTAATTACTTGCATTTGCATCTAAATGAAACTAAAATATGTTGCCGCTTTTGGATTCTTAGGTGTTGTAATTATAAATCTGAATTTTAAATGTTTTTCTCGTTATGATGACATTTTCATTCCGCAAGTTTAAGTAAAATTATTTTAGTAAATGTGAGTCAACAGTATTCTGGCACGTATTTAACTTCTTAGCACAAAAGGAGCCTCTGAGGCGCACTTTAATTCTTTCAGTGACACGAGTAGTCGTAGGCACTTAAAAATCTCCAGTGAATTATCATCCTACTAATATTACCGACCGTGTTGAATGGTAAGGGCCAAGAGAGGCCCACGCCCAGCAGTGGGCAAGCACTGGCTGTGGATGATGACGATGAATATTGTAAATCTGAAAGTGAGCGAAGAAAATAAATAATTTTCATCGTTCATCGATCTAGTTAGTTTGACACCAATTAAAATGATTTGCTTTAAATGCAGTTTTCTTGGTCTGCGTCCAAGGAGCCTTTTTGGGCTGACAACTTGTAAAGCGAGCACCTCAAATGGTTAAGGAAATCGCTATCAAAAGTCAAGCAAGAACCACTTGACCAACTTCTCTGTAAATATGGAAAATATTTTTGAACTGGTTGCAGTTCCCCCAGATAGAACAATTGGAGAAGAAAAGGCTCGCGTGGGATGGGCTGTGCCGCCTGTCGTGGGATGAGGGCAGGAAGATGATGAGCTCCCCGAGGCTTTGTCCACGTTGAGCTTCATTCTCATTTCTTCATTCTTCTTCACCCCTACGCCATAAGAGGACTATCCTCTCCGAATTTCATGTTCCTAGCGCTCAGGCTGTGTGTTGATTATCAGTCAGTCAGAAACGTAAGAGTTTATATATTTAGATAAAGGTACTCTCCCACTATCCATTTCCTTAACTGAAGCGTCACCATCCTGCCACAATAAATAAGAATCTACTGAACGCGAGTGAAACAGCGGGCGTTCCACTAGTTATATAAAATTAAAAAGACTCACAAAGTCAAGATCCTGTTTAGACTATTCAGTTGTCAAATGCAGCACATATTTTTTGAAACAACCTCTTTTTAAATGAGTGTTTTTTTATAAAATACAGCAAAATGAGCCTTAGAAGTTTTCTCAAAGACCTTTGTGTGGTCTTACCGCAGGTAGGCATCTCCATGAGCGTTAAATTTAAATTGAGCGATAAATCTAGACAATGTGTCCATGGGGACCAAGAATTTGAGGCCCTAAAAGTAGGCTCAATCCTAAGCTGACCCTTGGATTAGCTACTAGCTGTTGTCCACGACTTACTTTGCATTGACTTTTTCTGAGTATGTAGCGTTATGTCTGACCGCAGGATTCAATCAACCTCCTTGCCTGAAGGTGTGGTTAATGCAACGCAAACCGCTGGGGTTGGCGAATCACCAAAAGTGCAGTCCGACTCGCTCGTCTGTTCGCGCGCGCGCGGTCTCCATCGAAACCGCGCGGTTCTGCGGCGCTGTGTGTAAACTAGATAAATGCAAACTTTTTGATAACATATGCAGGGACATATAATTCGATCGGGTTAGGAGCACACTGGAAAGGGTCCACGGCACAAAATAAAACAACTTAAACGCAAAGTTACAAATTATGCGGCTTCTAAGCCTGATGTTTATACAGCGTGTTGCTAAAGTGGCTAACTTTGAGCCAAACGAGATCGCCCTGTATAATGTTGCCGAGTTAGGTCACTGTTCACCAACATCTAATCGGTGGTTACCGTAACTATAAAATAAGGACTATAGCCAACGACATAAAACAAACAAAAAAATAATAGCTTATACGACTAGCACGCTGGGATATTGGTTCAATAGTTGCCGAGATCACAGCTACAAGCAGACTCTATCTGTTAAATAATAGTTTGGTTAATAAGGTAGAAATACAGCCTTCGGTAAGTCAGCCTCCGGTTCTTTAAAGCCGATAGTGAATAGATTAATGTGTTCCTCAGAGAAGCTTATTAGCTTGTGCAATAAATACTAATAAGATCGACTTTATACATAAACTCCTCTTGTTGGAATCGGGCAAAGATAATTTATTGTATTACAATAAAGGTATCTATGATAATTATATTATCTTCTATCTATATAGGTTCAATTATGAATGCGAAAGTTTGTAAGGATGAGAGGATGTATGTTTGTTCCTCAATGACGGCTGAACGGATTTGAATGAAACTTAAAAAATATATAGTGTGTATGCTGGACTAACATATAGGCTACTTTTTGTCCGGATACCAAGCGAGTGAAGCCGCGGGTAAAAGCTAGTACAGTGAATACTTTTTTCTCTATGTAGAGTGCCACACATATAAATAAGAAAAATTTAAACCACTTCCGTTAAAATAACACTTACTATGTTCAGCGTATAGTGACGCAATTCAGGAAAAAAAGTTTATATAAAATGACTCGCATACAAATTAGCCGTTAAACGATTGGTTATAAAATAGGCGAACAGTGGAACAAGGTTGACAATCAAGAAGTTTTGACGAAATTCTGGCGACTCAAGTGGTCTGTAGTTTATGACGACTTTTAACAAGTCAGAGTTACGTGGGGTTGTGAAGCGTTCTAATTAATTCCAAAATTGCCAATCCATGCCGACACTGACGACTGTGAAGTTTGTGTTGTTGCGTGAGCTTGCTCCCGGCCGCCTCCGCTGCGGCGACGGCGACGGCGACGGCGACGGCGACGGCGACGGCTGGACGATTCAGCTAACCTTGGAATACCTACACATTACAAACGTTAGAACATTTTTAACCAACTTCATTCCACTGCTGGGCAAAGGTCTCCCATAATTATGGATTTCCACATCCCTGTTCATTTTCTCTCACCACCCTTTCTTGAAGGCATCGAGCTCGGAACATTTATCTTACTTTTATTTATACTTTAAACAAGCCGCAAGAGAAAAGCGAAATAGCTGGTTAAACGCACCGAAGGAAAGCGTAACTCCAACAATTTCTAATTAATTCAATATAAAAACTTCGCTGCAAATCCTCGTGCGGAATTCAACCCTCTCGTGTAGTAAATAAAGGTTGTTTTGCAATGGCGTGAGGGTTGCATTTCAGCGGGACACAAACAGACAGGAACGAGCGGTATTTTGATTACAAGTAGGTGCGGCATTCGTAAAATGTTTGTCTTGAGTCTTTTGGCCACAGTATTATCTATATTGCAGAAGTGTCGGCCTAGTGGGAGTGGGGATGCACGGACTTTCAATCCTGAGGTCGTGAACTTGAATACCGGTGCGCCAATATATAAATTAATAAGGCACTAGACAAGTCTAGCGCTCGGTATTTCCAATAATCTCAATTCGACTGGTTTCATTTTTTGTTATTTATGTGTTTTGTTGAATGAATAAGCTCTTGCTTATCCCTTATCGACTTTTGAAGCTTTGAGATTCAAATATAAATATAGTTTGTAGTCCATTGTGAGAAACTAAATTCAGGATGAATCTCAATCGATGGATCGATGATATTTTAAAGGTATGCACGCGGATGGACAGTTGACACAGAATCGTTCGTCTCGGACTCGACAGGCTGATGATGATATTGATGATCCTCCATGGGTGTTAACTGTTCGCACTGGACGGTAAAGAACAGAGAATACTGTTGATGAGCGAGACTTGATCCGGCACAGAATACACAACACTTCCCCACACTATGCTATCAAATTGCTTAAACTAGGGATGGGAAATGCATTCGTAGTTACGGATTAAATGCCGGTGCCGGTTAAAGTAACGGTGGGTTGGAAGAAGTCGGTTAGGAAATACATAACTAAGGAATAGCATTATCTCCAACATGATGGGCTGTCATTTGTCACCATGGCTCAAGTAAAAACTATGATCGTGCAACTGCCTGTCAGCTCAATTAGTTAGAAAATGGCCGCAGCCGGGTGGCGGGTTCAAGTCCCATATTTTTGGAAAGTGGAAAAGAGTTATTTTCTTCAGAACGTGTATGAGAGGAACCTTATTAAGGCGCAATTAATTTGTTTTAGCACCTTCCAGAACAGCAATGACGCGAGTAGTAGTCGTAGTAGTAGGGAGGTACTACTCGTACGTCCCGTCACAACTAAACTGATTTATACGTAAAATAATAACATTTTATGTCAGTTTGAGAGCCAATAATACTCTTGAGAGCATAAGTAACACCCCGTCACATTATGTACATCACTTCGATTTCACACTACAACTCCCTGTGTCGTGAGTATTACAAATTAAGACTCAACAAACATGAAAACATTTCTCCCGGACCGGGAATCGAACTGCCTTTCGAAGGCCGACAAAGCTACGCGAATGGTACCTACGTATAATGGGCAAGTCTACCCCTACTAAAACAGTCCCAGACACTACTGCGTTCCGTTAGTAGACAAAGAGTTTGCCTCCTGACGCTGTATATCTAGGTGGCAAAGACCTTAGTATCTCAGTAGGCTCAGGTAGCAGACGGAAGCTACTCAAAAAAAGGGGTAGAATTTTGGCATTTTTCTCAATGTGCTTTCATAAAAATACGAGGCAACTTCTCTCTCATAAAATCTGGGAATATTACAGCGTCTTATTTAACAGGATTTTTAGGTTCAGCCATTTTCAGGCACGCCAGTAAAATAAAATGTTTTCTTGTTATTTATTTTATGAAAATATATTGTTCTACATTTCAATTTCGACACCACATTTTGTTTGTGATGGAATCTCGTAGCTATAAAAGTTTCCTCACAGAAACCTTGTTATACGACAAGGAAATCTATGTAGGGTTTTTCTCAGCTATTTTCTTTTTTGTAACTTAACTGTATTAAATTAGTACACTCGGACGGGACTTGAACATAGATAATCGTGTTTAACAATATCAAGAACAATCTAGAACGATGTTATATTTTGTATTGTATTTAGGGAAGTATTCACAACTGATCCGAGTGTTTGGCGACATCACTACGCAAGTCGCCGCACAAAGCGACTGCGCACGTGGGTCGCTCGGACCCGATTCAACTCGATATTGGCGTTGCTCAGTTAACCTGAGCAACGCCAATATCGAGTTGCCTTTAAGATTTGACAGTGACAGTTGAGGATCGTTAGACTTTAATAGAACTAGTGGAACTCCCACGGCTTTGTCTGCCTTGTGTTTTTTTTAACCTACGACTGCGTAGAATAAAATAGTATTTAACAATAATCTCCAAAAGACCTAGTCTTTATAAGAACAAAACATTCTCTAGGATTCCTCCTAATTTTAACGCTTAAAGACCTAAAAAGAGAATAATATCCACGATTGAAAACCCTTTAGGCATCTGTGCAAAATAGACAAAAATATTTTCACAAAAACACATTTTAAGTCACAAACGTGAAATTGAATCTGAACAAAGAATACTAAAAACAAAGTACTGTCGTTTGAATGAGAATTTGAGAATACGGGGAGATACCTTTCGAAATCTTGGGACAGAATTTTTTTAAATATTAGCACGAGTGTCTCCGGGAGGTAGCCACCTACTCGTAGGACAATATCGCAGTTCCAGCGCGCTCCGAGCTGACGGCGGTCGTGGCGGCAGCAGAGCGGGACCTGTGTCTGATAAAACTAATAGTGATAAAAAGTTTCAAAACAAAATAAAAACAAAAGTCGATACTTTAATATTTTCCTTACTTCTTCTTGACGACCTCGTTGCCGTGGTGGGCGAGTGCCCGGCTGAGAGGTGCGGGTTCGATTTCCGCTTCCGGGTCTGGGTGTTGTAGTACCTACTCGTAGGTTCTGATACCTATGGGACACTAGGAAAATCCTAGTGTGGGCTCAGAACTATGTATTATACTGTTATTTATTTCTTCCACATCTTAGACTTTAGCGAGTCTAACATTAGATATACTTGTTGAAATGAGTTGACATTCTTTCTTTCTTCTTTATAAACATCTCAAGTGACACTACTGCTGACTGGACGTACTCACAGAGTCTATCAACACTCCGTTTCCATTAGCATACCGACTGTCCGAGCAGCCTAGCAAGGCTGCCGCGCGAGGCGGCCGCTCGCTCGGTCAGGGCGTGCCTCGCCCGAGGCAAACGCGCAATCCGCGGGCGAGGCCTCGCGAGGCTGCTCAGTCAGTGAATAAGCTATTGACGTGTTATTTGCACAAAGAATCAAAGTACGCAAATAATCGGAAAAGGCTATTAATCATTTCAAAGTCGAAATCCAATCACAAATGCAGTCAGTTGACAGTTCATTGCCCCTAGCAGTACTTACAACACTAGTGAGACGTTTCTATTTTAATTTAAGTTGCAAATCGTGCGGTCGGTGGCGTGGCGGGCGCGTGCTCGGCTAAACGCAAGAGGCGCGAGTTCGATTCCGGGAAATATTTCTTCCGGGTTTGGGCGTTGTTGTAGTCCTGTGTGAGGATGTGAGGGTGTGGGGCTGTAAGGTCACGCCGTAACGGCTGAACGGCTTTGAATGAAACTTGGAATATACGTAGTTTATCTACTGGAATGCTTTATTTATGAATTTCTAAATATATCCTATACCTATTTATCCTAGGATGGATAGTTTTTGAAATACAAAGAGAAAAGTTATTTTTAAAAACCTATCTGGTTCCTGCATCCGGTTCCTAAATCCGACTTCCTGCCTGAACCTAAGTTAGTAAGGATGTCGGTTATTTAGGGTTCGCGCGGTTCACGGTTAAAACTGAAACGTTTTGGTTTAAACTTATAAAATAAAACTTTTTTATTGTTGATTGACACAAATATCCTCACAAACTTCCGGATTTATATTTTTACTGGGAGTTAGTTGGCGAGCGGTGCGCGCGGGGCGGAGCGCGCCGGGACCAGTGCTCGCCGCACGCTGTATGATGGACGCGCTATAAATTAAATCGACGTTTGTTGACAAACACGCGGATTGCTTTCCAAGTACAGATTTACAGCTGAAACGGCATCGATGGAAAAGTAGTTGAGGAGAAATTCAAGATATTTTTACTTGACCTTCGAGCCGAGGGGCCTGCGACGGCGTAAGATGACTGTTTCTGACGTAGTTGTGTGAGGTGCGCTGCGACTGCGTCCGCCTATTACTGACGAATACGAAGCCTCGGCTCAGATTAAAAATTAAATGATCTATAATTCTTGATCATCATCATCCGCAGCTAGACGCACTTCCTGTTGGGCATGGCCTTCACTCTTAATCACATTTTACTCCACCAGTTCTGAACCCGCTAGTCGAGCCGCCTCTGCCCTCCCCGCCACCTTACACTGGCGGGTGCAAAAAAGCTGTTTGTTTCCGAGTTCCCATCAGCGGGCTCACCGGCGCTCCCTAATGCCGTTTATTATTTAACTAACCTAACAGTCGTGGAAATAGTTGGTTTAGTTCCAACTAGGTTATTATTGTTGTTCTTCATGTTACATGGCTTATAAAGTAAGAGATTTGTTGGAAAATGTTGGTAGGTTCTGCAAATACTGCATCTGGTCTGGGTGTTGTGGTCCTATCTGGTACTGCGCGCAGCTGTTTGTGACTCCCGCGACTCAGGGAGCCCTAGAAGTGGGATCACAATTTTACAAATTATTTATTTGCCTCCAAACATCTGCCAGTATCAGAAGTAAAAAATTATACTAACAATAGCAGGTACATTTTATCAAAATACTAGTCTAATTCTAGAGCAATAGATGTAGTTATCACAGTAGATAAAACTGACGAAAAACTTAAAACTGCTAAAATAGTCCAAATTTGGACAGTGTTCGGATATTTTCTATTCCGACTTAATATTTATTTCTCAAGTATCAGGTCCCTGCGCAGCTACGGATCTATCCGTCACGCTCCACTCTCGAGGCGGACAGCTGGATTGATCGCAGCCTCACGAAATATTCTCATATTTCCTGAAGCCACCCTCTTATGAACAAAATAAATCTATATCAATTCCATGATTTTCGGCTGCACCACTATTTTGTGAACTTGCCTGCGAGTGCGAAAAACCGTCGAACGAAAGAAAGAAATACACTACATATTAGTTATCAGCTACATATTTATTGGCTATGTACTCGTATGTGCACTGGAAGCCTTAAACATCATAAGTACCTATATTAGATTCAAATCGCAAAGACGGTCAAATAGTGGATTACTTTGACTTTTGACTAGGTTTTTGTTAGTTTTCAGGGCCTTCATTCTCTGAGAATAAGTACCGTTGTAAATCTGTAAAAAATATAAATAGTAGACTATTTCAGTGTTTTTTTCTAAAAGGATAACTACCATCGACAGCCGATGGCAGATTCCACGACTACCCTCAACTCATCCTTCGAATCAGCTAAAGCTAGTGTCTGGATCCAACTGTGGTACAGTTGGGCCGGACCAAACAATAGGGCAAACCAAACGGACAATAGCCAAAGAAACCGCTACACGATCCAAAGGTCCTGTCCAGAGAACGTCGGTAATACAAGAGGCAATTGCCATCAAGAAGCACCTTTTCAATCGTGAGGATGATTTCCGTCTCTTGGCCTCGTGGATTCCAGTAAAAAATAGTTGTAAGCGCCGTGGTCCGACTGCACCACAGTTGGATACGGTCATTGCCTATCTTATCTGATTCAGAGGACGAGTTGAGGGTAGTCGCGGAAACTGTCATCGGCTCTCGACGGCAGCTCCAGTACTTCAGTCATCCCCTGACCACGATCGCTGCAACGCGTTCGAAATATAAAAAACCTCGGGAATATAAAAAAGTACGCAATTAAGTCCCGTTATGAACATTAAATATGTAAGCAAATCGCGAAAGTTTAAGAGATAACATTCAAAACTGCCGTAAAATTCACATAATGTCTATTCTGGCAGTTTTTTTGTGAGATTGTGCGATATATATATATATATCTAGTGAGACAAGCCGGCGTACGCCCGAGAGCGGCGCGGCCGCACGCGCCGCTTCACCTCGATCTAATATCTGTAACTGACGTATTATATCAAAATCCAATTTTTCCAGATGATTGTCTAATATGAGATTCGTGTTTGTTTTATATGAGTAAGTCGCGATCACGCGCCGGCGGCGGCCGACGAGGCCCGGCGCATGCAAAACAGCACTCAATTATAATTTACTACTGCTAATCGTGCCATAAGCTCTTTCAAACTAGTGTGATGAAAGGATTTAAAGTACGCGCTTTTTGTGCACTTCTCACATATTTTCATACTTTTTATACTTCCTTCAACCATTTAAGTGAGTTGACAGAATTTTTTGTCCTAAATAATAATAAACCGATTTCGAATTCAAAAAACTTTTACCTATTTAACTTGCAATTTGAGGCAGTGACGTCATTCTAAGTATGGTGGACTCTCAAAAATGGCGGATTATGTTTTTTTAGTCACCCCATAATACATTTTATTTTTTGCTCTACATTTCTTCTCCAACTCTACTTCTCCAAAACAAACAAGACGAAACACGCAGTTTATTTATGCTTAAATTTTAAAATAAAGCCTTAAAATCAGTTAATGCTGTTTACTTCTAAACTATATTAAATCCGATTTTAAAATACAATAGAATAATATTTGCTCTCAGCTTTCGCATTCATAATGCAACTAGGAGATCATGCTAACACGCGTGACGTCACTAAAATACATTGTCCCCGAGAAGAGTCGGGGCGGGGCGCTAGTACCATAAAAGTCTAACCAAAACAAAGCTAAGTACCTACCTCTACATGTCAATGTCAAATACCTTCTTTTCATGAGTCGCCTGTTTCCTACCGAACTTCCTTCCGCCTTCGAACAAACGGGGAAATATTAAAGGAATTTTCAGTAATTCTATTACGGTGATGAGATATTTAGGTATTTTTAGCCAACTACGCGAGCAAAAGGAGGGTTATAAGTTTAGAAATCTATGTTGTAAGTAAGTATTTTCATCTGTACCTCGTGGCTCTAAGAGATATCGACGAATGGGACGACAAATGTTGCGCTTCGATAGTGCGTACGATGTCACCGTTAGTATGTACGAGTATTTGTTACGAGGTGGACAACTGCTTGACTGCCATGGCAAAAAAGGCTGCCTAAATGTAGTCTTTCTCTCAGTGAAAAACTAATTATTAGTTTCTGAGACGACCTTCTATAAACAGACGTACAAACTTCACCTTATATTAAAAATGTAGTTGACGGAAAATAAAAAATAACAAAAAATATAGGGTATCCGTGTTTGTTATCAAGGGGAAGCTGCCGTGTGCCGCGAGTACGAGCACGTGCTCTAAATGTAGCTCCGCGGCTTTCACGGAGTCGCAGTCGTGTTTCACTTCCTATGTCATCATCAACATCTGCCGCAGCCTACTTTGCCCACTGCTCTCTTTTAAATTGTCAAAGTCAAAGTCAAAAAATTTTATTCCATAAAATCTCTGGGAGCACTTGGACACGTCTTAAACCTGTTCGTAACGCGACCAGGCGTGGAAGATACAGACCGAGTACATTACGCTTCCGGCTCGGTGGTCTCACTCGGAAGTTAGTTTTTATTGATTTGTAAGTAATTCTGTGAAGGTGATCAGATACCTATTTATTTTTAATTAAAACGAAGTAACGGACTAAGATATTCGACAAACAAATTTCAGTCATCTCACTTAAAATTCCACTTAACTCTGGGTCATTTTCTGCGCCCTTTTAAGGGTAGCATAATGAGGTGCTTAGGGGTGGGAGAAGGATTTGATCCGGCTAACGACCGGCTCTGCGCAGATCCGGGTCCAGACAATATCAATAGCAAATCGGTGATGTTTTGGATAAAAGCCAGGTGAGGAGTACCCTTCACCTCGGAGCATGTAGGAAGTATGTGTTGAGAGTTGTTGAAGCGAGACTAGGATGTCAGGGCGGTAGCTCATGGAGATTCGTGGTCTCTGCCTACCCTTTTGAGAAACGTTTGTTTATTTACAAACCTATTGCTAGTTTTCAGATAGAAGTGTTGTCAGAAAATGCTCGACAAGTTTTCCGGCTAGTGGGCGACGTGTCCCATCCCTAGTAATGGCCGACTTCTGTTTTTCAGGAAATTAGCACAAATCGTATATATTTTAATTAAAAGAGTCGTATTTCAGTCCCCGATTACATATTCCAGGAATGTACGTTTAGAATTTTGTTGTTTGTGACATAATTGAATAAAGATTATGAATTATGATGGATCCGAGTGCTCTAACTTGTTAATGAGGATAATGCTCAAATTATAAAAATTATATACAATCTGTATTAATGTTTAACATGGTAAAAAATATTTTATGGTTCAGTCACGTGACGACTAATTGTTAAAATATCATCATCATCTAAAGCCGATTGCACTCACTGTGGGGTTTAAACCTCGTTATTATCGTTATGTGTTCAGTTGCGCAAATGATCAGGACGCACGCACACAAACTTTTGCATGAGACTTGATGGCGCTGACGGTGTTGCTTTATGTTTATCTATTACTAGTTCCATCCAAGGCCTTCAGGCGGCCTCTAAACTCAGTCACTAGAGCCGGCCACAGCGCATACCAACTTACTTACTAGCTCCAGACGACCTCAGTGGCGTGGCCGGCGAGTGTTCGGCTGAGACGCAAAAAGCACGGGTTCGATTCCCGCTGCGGAAGAAATGTTTGCATGCTCTGCAAATATTTCTTCCAACTCTGGGTGTTGTAATATTTATCAAAAGTATATATTTACAAAAAAAAGTATTAGTATTCTATCAGCCATCTGGTTCCCATAGTACAAGCCTTGCTTAGTTTGGGGCTAGATGGTGCTGTGTGATAATTAATATTTATTTATTTAGTTACAAGTAATGTCACTCCGTCATCCTCCTCATACTCCACATAGATCACAAGCCAAGGTACATCGGTATATTGATAGAGCTCGGATGCAGCTGATATATTATGTATTAACATCGGTTGCGGGCCGTCCACACTCGTCTTGTGTGAGCGCCGTCCACACTCGTCTTGTGTGAGCGCCGTCCACACTCGTCTTGTGTGAGCGCCGTCCACACTCGTCTTGTGTGAGCGCCGTCCACACTCGTCTTGTGTGAGCGCCGTCCACGGCGGCGGCGGCGACTCTCTCGGTAGAGCGGGGTACAGTAGAGGCGTACCTAAGTAACCCAAGTATTACGCAACAGTATAAAACTAAAGCAATAATCCAATAGTTGGTAGCTCGAACTGAACTCACAGTCGGTTGATTTATAGTTTTTGTTGTTTTGTGTTCGGTGCCTACAGACTTGCTCCTGTTTTTAGACCTTTACTATTTTCTAAAGCTTATTTTCTGATTGGATTCTGCGATTAAAGTCTTATTGACGACCTCGGTGGCGTGGCGGGCGAATGCTCGGCTGAGACGCAAGAGATGCGGTTTCGATTCCCGCTACGGGAGAAATGTTTGGATGTTCTGCAAATATTTCTTCCAGGTCTGGGTGTTGTAGTATTATATAAGTACCTAGATATGTATTTACAAAAAAAAGTATATTAGTATTCGATCAGCCATCTGGTGTCCATAGTACAAGCTTTGCTTAGTGTGGGGCTAGATGGCGCTGTGTGAAATGTCCACAAATATTTACATAGTGACACTCGGGCCCACCCGCGCCCGCACCTGCTGATGATCCGGATCAGATGAGCCATCTGTAGATCGTTTGCAGTTTTTAAATAGCCTGACAGATTATTTTGTAATTTGTTTTGTAAATATTATCAGTTGTAAGATTATTTCTGTTAATAAAAGTTTGTCTCTCGACATTAGTACTTAGGTAGGTACTGCCAACCCCTTCTACTTTCTGAAATTCCCTCTCTCAGCAGGTATCAACACAGATTGATATGATTGCTTGTGTTGTTTGAGGTACGTACTGTACTGACGACTATGTCCAGAACTGTCGTTACGCAAGCACTAATGTAATAAGTTTGGTAATGTATCGTTTGTACTCGCACGGTACGTGGAACTTGTAATTACCTGATAATTAATATTTTTATTGAAGTAATTTATCTACTCATAGCAATGAACTTAAGAAGAAATGGTAGAAAAACCTAAGTTTTGTCTTCAGATTCTCGTCCAGTGCTCGGTTCCTATGTTTAATTAACTGATGGACGTCGGATGCTAACCCATATGATACCAACTTTGTTATCTGCTACAAAGCGCCATACATTTTATGCCAAAAAAGAACGTTGCTATGAAAATATTATTCATCCCTCAGAAGACGTATACCTCAGAATCGACCATTGATTTTTTGGAGTGGACTGTACTTTATCGGACATGAAAGTGATCTACCGATGTAGTTTTGTTTTCGGAATAGATATTCTGAATCAATCGCTACCAAAACCCGCAAATCGAAGTCAACAAGAAAAAACCGTGGCTTAAAAGCTACAAACCCAAAACCAACAAAACATGCGCAAAAAGAGCGGATGGAAATAGGCGGATGTACTCGTACGTCGCATTCCTGAAACGAATGGAATTCTTTAATTTCATTTTTGTATCCGCGCGGTCGAACTCGCGTTGTCAATTTGCACGCAAACTGTTGTCCGTTTTAGTGCAATGTAGTGCAGGCTGTCCCCTGAAGTTACACGTCGTGAGTGGCGAGCGGAGCGACGAGCGATACCTTTTTTAAACGCTCGTATAAAACGGCCGCGGATTTCAAATAAGCCTCGAAGGGAGCCTCCCTTTGACTTTGACTTTGACTAAAACTAGACTAGAACCAGTGCTCTCATCGAATGGTGGACGTAGAAGTAGATGTGGTCTAAGGACGATATTCAAAACGCTCAGCTTGTCGCTCCGCTAGCACCGCTCCGCAGTCCCTCACATGCTCACGAACTGTAAACGTTTTGCATAGCTAATTGTGGTATTTCAGAACGCGCTCGCACCATTTATTTGAGTCTACCTAAAATATATAAAACTCTCGCGTTACTGACTGACTGACTGACTGACTGACGATCAACGCACAGCCTAAACCATTAGTCCTAGAACATGAAACTTGGAAGGTCCTCTGTGTGGGGTGCTCTAAGGAGTTCTCGAAATTCGACAGTTCCTGGAGGACGCACCGCGGAGATGCAGTTTGTGTCAAAAACTCAACGCGGTCGCAGTCGCGGTCGCGGTCGCGGTCGCGGTCGCGGTCGCGGTCGCGGTCGCGGGGCGCTGCACTCGCTTTTATTATATTCCTTAATTATTTTAACATGCTTTGGTGACGCCCATCAATTCAGAATGCTGTAGAACGTGCGCGCAAACATTGAATCTAATAAATGGAAAACTAGTAGGTATTATAAATTGGAACAATTGCATTTGTCCATTCCTGCTCGTGTCCGTGACGCCGTGACGACGGATTTTGAATGAAACTTTTAATATGTACCGTACTTCGTGAGCCATATTTTCATAGTTTATTTCTATGTTAGTTAATGTCTACTACTTTGGTTAGTACCTGTGTGTGCGTTGTTGGACGGTCGTGATCTAGATACCTGCTCGTGTGTGAAACAGATAGTTTAAAAGACAAGTTCACACACACACACACACACACAAAACGAGTAAGCCAGTCGGACCTGCCCGAACAATCTGTGGTAATTAATAACAAATTAATTATTATTCATCTGAAAATGGAGTTTCAATTATTGGGTCCGTGTCCGGTCGATTAACATATTAAACGGTTCATTATACGAGTAGCTCGAGAGCCGCCATGTTGTCATTATAACATCTACTGTCGCTTCGCTGCATCCGGTACCTGAGTACCACGTGTTGTGTATAGAGATGAGATGTCCTCAGCATGTTCTCGAGGGGACGCGACTCGCCAAGCGGCCGTCGTCAGGGCGGAGCGGAGGGAGGGTCTGCTGCTGCTGCTGCTGCTGGCTGGCGGCGGGCGCTGGAGGCGGCGAGCCGGAGCTGGGGTGCGCTCGCCCTCACTGGGGAAGGCCTGCGTCCAGCGGTGGACTGCTATAGGATGATGGTGACGATGATGATTATGGTGACGGTTTGTTTTATTGCAGGGGAGCGGCTGAAATCAATGCTTAGTCCTGTCAAAAGTTTGCTTGTCGTTTAGGCGTAGATGTAAACCGGGACGATGTGAATGTGAAATTTACTTATTCACAATCCCTCAGCCTCACCTCAGTACACGCCACACGCCACGCCACACGCGGAATGTAAATGAATAATGTGCATTCCGACAATACGAAAGGCCACAGAATTGTAATTTCGTTTCTGTTAATTGAGTATTCGTGTTAAAAGATTTCGCGGATAAAACAACGAGCGAAAATAATTATATATAATTAATTTTCACGTGAATCATAACGATATTTGTAAAGAAATACACGTACACATGACGAACAGGGGCAGGTAGGTATGTAACTAGAGAAACAGAAAAAGGAGGGGCTAGAAAATAAATAGCATTTCCTTACTAGTAGTATTTAATAATGAGTACTTAATGTTACCAGCGCTGCCACTGCTGAGCTCACCAGTGCGGGTCGTCGTCCTCGCAGCTCACGTCACTTGGATTCAGTCTTAGAATAGAATCCTCATCTGATATTATGAAACGATTATCTTTATCGAAAGATAATCCATAAACGTTCCTCACATCGAGAATTTTCGTCAGCCCTTCGTACCTTCCATGTAAATATACCCCAAAATTGGAAACAATGTACACCTTATCTTCTAAATCCTCGACTATTTGTCTCACAGTTAGCAACTCACTCAATATTTCGATCAGCTTCTTTTCATTGTCATATCTGTACAGTCCTGTTTTATTCGCGAAGTATATTTCACCTCCTCCTGATACGTAAAAGTGATCAATTTCAAAATGCTCAAACTCTCTTACTATAGCGAATTTTCCGTCAAATTCCATGTGCAACTTCTGATCCGGGTAGCTTATATAGAAGAGGTTGTGTCTGTGAAAGAGCGCCCAAATGTTCTTGCCCTTCTCCTTGTAGTAGTCGGCCAGGCCGGTGAGCGTGTTGTACCTGTATATGCCGTCGCTGCCCCCCATGTACACGACGTCTCCGGCCGCGTCCAGCGCCAGCGCGCACCCGCCCCTTATCCCGGGGATGGTTTGGTAATCCTTCGTGTTGATATTATAGAAGGCCAGTTGAAAATCTATGTCTGAGAAGGTATCTTGTCCGGAGTAGCTGAAGAATAGAATATTTGTTGACTTATGCACGTTCAGGTTGGAAGGTCGCCTGAGGTTATTCCACAGTATTTCTCTGGCGTAGAACCGGTCGCCGATTTTTAATCTGTTGCAGGTGGTTTCCGGCACGGAGTGCACGGACGATATCGTCAGGATGAGCGGCAGGAACTCCATAGCCTTTCTGTCAAAAATATATTCAATGCTAAAATAAAATGTGACTTCACGCTACGACACGTGTCATCAGGCCTGGAACAATATTATCATTTACCTTTGTAGAAAAAACTAGTGTGCAGAAAGGGTTAAAGTGACATTCAAAGAAGATAATTTCTTGCATTTGATACAATGTCTTCAACCTTTTTAGGTCCTTTGGCAGGCCGATTTCCTCAATGTTTTCCTTCGCCGCTCAAATTAAGACAACCAAACAAATTATTTCCCCTGTTATACGATCGGTTTCAAACCCACTGTCTCAATATCTGTTTGAATGGTATCTTTGAAGTTTCAGCTTTTAAATTAATTTACAAAAGATAGTAGCTACTTAAATTCTGTCAATTCAATTTATTTGTGTATCATTACTAGAGAAATACCTCACAATCATTTCACAAAGCGTTTTAATACAGACGAACATTCCTTTCATTTATAAAATATATTTGAAATACAATAGGATTATAATTGAGATACCTAAACGAGTACCTACTAGTAGTCGTAGGTACGCTTGTCAAATTGCTGCTATAACTTTCGTGAATTGTCCCGGGCAGGTTCGATCAGCTCGTGCTCGTAAGTTGTATAAAGTAAGTTGGACCCGGCGGCGTCGCTCGCCAGCTCATCTAGATTACAACCGATGCCCGATTCCTATATTCTATTAACAGACGACGGATCATTCATTACCTCTTTTTGATAGATTGTTCTGGTAATGATCTACTTACGATCCTTCGTCCGTTAGTAGAATATAGGAACTAGACTCTAATCTCTTTTATGTTTCATCCAAAACCACAACTTTTGTGGTGAATTAAACCACTCACATCCAATTGTACAAATAGGCAGTGAAAAACTAATAAACAATGATTTTTCATATATTCATCATTATTATCCTAAAAATATACTACTTACTCTAATTGCCAATTCAGATAGCGAGTCTTAAAAATGAAACTTTAAACAGTAACGTAACTTACTTTAAGTAATCCCAAATTCAAATTACACGAATAACTTGACAATCAGTAACTTCACTTTTAAGTTGGCTAAAAATAATGTAATGTAACCAAACAGCACGAGAGATGCGTCGGAACTAGTTTAGCTGCTTGTTTATAGTTGTAGACGACGGACTCGTTATTTAACAATGTTTATGAAAACATCTTCATTGTGACAGGTTATTATTTATTAACTGAGGAATCAAAATGATAACAAGCAGCTAAAAATATGACTCTAGATAAGGAGCAATCGTCGTGGCATACATAACTTCTACCGACCTGTGAAACAAACATAATTTAGTACATCTTTTTACTTTTATGATCTCCGTGATTATAAAATCACGGAGATCATAAAAGTATTCCATAAAGAATAAACAAAATTGACTTTGACTTTATGTATCTTTTTATTAAAATGTACATAATATAAATTATAAATTAATCAAACTATTTCAGAGTAACACTTAAATCAGGCTTCAGATTTTTACATTATTTTGCATACTACCTTTTGACAGAAATCTTTTCTCGCATAAAGGTTAATGGCATAACTAAAAATGCATAATTTAAAACACAACAACTCATTCTCATATATAGTTTTCCAATAAAAATGCATTATATTTGAATGGTTTATTTTTATAAAATAAATAAAATTATCATAAACTATAGGTACGTATAGCATAACGCATAAAATGACTGGATATCTTAATATTAGGAGAATTATTATTATAACTTGTCTCCTTTTCTGAATCATTTTACAGTTGATTTAAATAAAATGATCGTTTTTAAATACCACCTGACCTAGGTAAAAATTCCTAGGGCGGGTGGCATTTTTTAACAAGCTAAATATTAGTAAGAGTATTACTAGCCTCTAATCAAACTAAGCTCGTACCTACATAATGTAATGCAATGAGCTCTGCAACATAGAGAGTACATATTCTTATGTTTTTTTTTATTTTATTTATTTTGATAATGCAAATAGTACGTAAAACAGGTGCAAGTCGGTCCCAGGAACGACTTGCACCGCGCGCGGCTCGGCTCGTATGTACCTAGTTTGACACTATCAAAGCCACGCACGTCACTCGGCTTCTGTCACAGTGGTTGACAGTTATTGTAATTTATCATCATCATCAGCCCTTCTCATCCTACTGCTGGGCATAGGCAATGTTGTAATTCATATTTACAATTAAATAAATATGTTTAACAAGCTAAGCTGAATGAAAACTGTGCCAAATGTCTAGGATGACAAACTATATTATGCTTAAAAATAATAATAATAAAAATTATATGCCTAACAAAATTGTTCTTAAAGATTCTTAGGACAAAAGTAAACTATGTCTGATACATAATTACGCTAAAAGAATAACATATGAAAATAAATTATGTCATCCTTGATATGCCATATAAGATTCTGATATATAAATTTCTGCTAAAACTATGTCATGCATTGGGGAGGCCTATATGGCCTATCAGGGCCTATCTAAAAAAGCCCGATCTAAGAAGTTCCTTCGCCATCCTCAGCGACTCCCCGTGCAGCTTGAGGTTGTCTTCAGCCTCCTTGGGGAGGGTCAGTGCGTCGTAGCACAGGTCGCTGTAGGGACTGGGGTGCAGTCGGTATATCGCGTCTTTATCCGAATATATCACTTTGTCGTTCTCATCAAATGTTAAACCAAATGCCTGGTCTATCGATGCAACCTTCTTAATTCTATGGTAAGGCTTATCTTCCAGGTAGACCCCGTCGCTAGTGACGATATAGACATCCCCATAGCCATCTTCAACTATTTGCCGAACGACTACCTCGTCGTCCAAAACAATAACATCCTTCCGGGACTTTTCAACTTTATATAATGCTGTTTTGTTTGAGAAATATATATCGTTGTGTTTCGATATGAAGAAATGATCTACTTCTATGCTAGTGGCTTCGAGGACTTTCACAAACGAATCGTCCTGGTAAATATAAAGCTTCTGACTTGGATATTCTATGTAGTAGAAGTTTCGTTTGACAAACAATCCCCAGATGGATTTACCCTGTTCCGCGAAGAAGTCGGCCTTTTTAGTGAGGAAATTGTACTTGTAGATGCCGTCGTGGCCACCGAAGTAGAGGTCGTCGTTTCCGCTGTCGTAAGCTATGGCGTATCCGCCGGGCACGCCCGCCACGTCCAGGCACTGGTGCTTGTCGACGTGGCAGGACGTGATGCCGAAGTCGACGTGCGTCACGTTCTGCACCGTGTGGCTGAAGAAGAGGAGGCCGGAGAACTTGTGCATCACCAAGTTGTAGGGTCTGCCGAGCTTCTTGAACAGCAGCTCCCGCTCGAAGTAGACGCCGTGGAATATTATTCCGTCGCACGCTATCCGCTCTGTTCTATTCTCTTTAATATCCTTGGCTTGCTCGATAAAGTCTTTTCCGGACGCCTGTGCGATAAGGAGGAATAAAATCAGCATTTTATTGGTCGTTGTTTGCAGATCGACAGTTTATAGCGAGGTGAGGCGCGCTAGGTACTCTGTACGCGATCGCAATGTTTTTGCTGAAATGAAACACGTGTGACTGTGAAATGTGTTGTTTAGAAAATCCTTATATAAACCTAGGTACTAACTAGTTAGCAATACATAACTGATGTCAGGTTTAACTCATAGGTATAAAGTATTCAAGACGTGCAAGCTTTGGTTGAGCGGTACATAAAAAAAACTGGTTAATTAAGTTGCTCGTAACATACACATAATAGTCCTTACAATCCCAAACACTCTTGACGATGTTTAGTGACTGCCGACTGAGATACAGTATTAAGATTTCAACAACATTACTAATAATATGCTAGTGTAGTTGAGTGGCGCCATCTAGTGGGTACGTAATATTATAACAACATAAATAGTTTTGCAATAAATAATGTAAAACGATAACTCACTCCACGTTCTCCCCGTCCAACTTCCACAACACAATAGTTTCAACCAGCGATACCAGTCGATAGTCTGAACAATAATACATACTAATCTGTTCCTATTGTTTGTTTGTTTGTTTGTTTATACAAGCTGTACACACTGGCTATTTACACATCTAAAGCACAACAGAAATGTTATTTATCTTTGTACAAATCGTAATGCTCTTATTCCTTATTTTATCGAAGTAGGCACTACGAGTAGTTCCCCGTGGCTTCGTCCGCGCTGCCCGGATAGGAAGTAGCCTAGGATTGCACTCTCCACTCCCATTTCAATGCTAAAATCCGATTGATGGAGGACAATAAACGTACAAACACACTTCCGCATTTATAATATTAGCAAGGCAAGAACTTGTGCGATGAGTGCAGGGGGGAGGGGGTGGGGGGAGGGGTAATTCTGTTCGGAATTTAATTTTGAAACTTGTCAAATAAGTCTCTAACCTCCCGTTTACCGCATTCCACGAGGATCGCACTCAATTTTATAAATGCTTACTTGAATACTTATAAAGCACGTTGCGTTGCGTCCGTTAAAAAATCAAACATGTATCTACCATTTAAGACATAATGATAGTACTGAATTCAGAACGGACACTTACGTCAGTGACTGACTGACAGTCAATGAATGAACGCACAGCAGACGCATGGTCTTAGCATGAGGACGTACCTAACCTACTCCTCTGATGATGTGAGGCAGCTCTTAGAAAGGAATTCCCGAAGTTCAACTCTCAGAGGATACAGTATGTATGTATGTATATTATCACGCCCGTATCCCTATTGGGGTGGGCAGAGCCACAAGCACCTAGTCATAAGAAAACTTGCAGCCAGAGGACGCAACTGGTAGATCAATCGTGTATAGAAAAACACCCCGACGCGGAGAGTCGCGGGGCTCCACTGGCTTGTTATAGAGACGTCGTGGCCGCATGAGTGCGCATTTGGCCTTATCTGAGGCTAGTATTAGGTACTAAGTATTCTGGCCCTAGGCCTGGGTTGCGGCTTTTTGCGCGTAAATTAGTCAGAGGAAGGTTAAACTAAAACTAATGAATAGTTTTAGCGTAACACAATTATAATAAAGTTTGCCAACTTTTGAGCTCAACGTTATTATTCAAATACAAATTATATTAATTAGTGTAAAACGGGTGTGTTACTTGTTAAAATAATTATAACACCCTGTTTCATAGTAATATATACATCATATCACTAGTTCTTTCAAACCATTGTGGTGAAAGGATTAAGGTGCATAAGAAAGGTTACTCTCGCCCAGTGGGACGCTCCGGAACTTTGTTTCCGTTATTTTTTCATACAAAGTCCATCTTGCCGCCGCTCACTCTAGACTAGAAGCTGAACACACTGTTTCCTGACTCTCAAACAGTGAAGTTCAGGAGTAAAAACATCTATCAAGTGCACGAAAGGAGCCTCCTTGATGTGCACTTTAATTATTTCATCTCACTGCTGGTATGAAAGGATCAGTGACACTAGTATTACTAGTAGTAGCGGTACTAGTCCTGGCCTGGCAGTGAGAGTGAGCGGGCTTGTAAATAATTCACTTCGATCCGGTTTCCACCGGTTTGATTATAATAATTATGTGTTCTGTTTGAACTGGTCACAGTTTGCGTGCGAAATGTTAGTGCAAACGTTTTAGATACATGCTTGTTGTGGCTCCGTCGCCAGTACAGTCAGCTAGGAATATCGTATAAATACCTAACAAGTGCTATAAAATCTAGTGCTCACCACATCATACTATGGCTACCATTGCACCACGACACCCAGACTCAGAAAACATTTATAGGACATGCCAGTCTCTCTTCCATCACGGGAATCGAACCTCCCGCGTCTCAGGCACGCAACCGCCACGCCACCGAGGTCGTCACTATACACGGCGTATACCTTGTAAATGCGCACTTTACCCAGGCGAAGCCGCAGTGGGACCCGCGCACTTATCGCTATACATTACAAATAGCTTTACAGCTTTGTTCAAATGAAGTGGGATGTGCTCTGCAGTAGCTGCGCTGTAGTTGTGAGCCCATTTAACGTTTGCAGCTCGCTCCGCCCGCACACTCTACTCGTATGTACCTACTGGTACTAACTCGTACTAACTCGTATCTACTGGTACTAACCTCTATACAAAAAAAATTACTTTAATAAAACTAGTCTCCTTAAGTTTTCCTACACTGCACTACCTGCAATAGCGACTGAACTAAAAAATATCAGAATTTAGAATATATTATTACTAAATCCTGAATGGACTTTACTTAAGCAAATAATTACCTATATATAACACCCAACAGACACTTACATAATGTAGTTCTGACATCCCTCTAGGCTCCCCTGTGGGGGGTGTCAGGAACCACAAGTACCAACCACATCACCCAGCCAGACCCGGAGCAAATATGTGCAGAACATGCAACAATGTCTCCCGCTGCGGGATCCCGCCTCCAGGCTCACTGCACGTTGTACAGATCCATTGAACAGTAATTCCACTAAATTCAAAACGGACTTTACTTTAGGAGTATGTTTATGATTTTAAATTGCTCACAAAAATTCTACCCAGACGGGAGTTGAACCCGCAGTGCGGTCGCAGCATGGGGGCGCGGGGGCGCGGGGGCGCGGCGAGCGGGGGGGTTGCGGGCTCCTAACCGGACAATGACACCCTTTTATTTCCCGACTACGGAAAAGCAAAAAGAATGAGTTATTCTATGTGTTTGGGGCTGAGCCAAACAGTAAAGCTAAGCTGGGGTAAAACTGCTAAGGGATGCTAGCTAGCTGAAGGGTGGTAACTCCGAAGAGAATAAAAAACCGAACCCGTCGAGTGTTGGACGTACACTGATTTATTGCATTACGATTACGAAATGTTGCAACTAGGGCAACGCTAGCTAAGCTAAAATTAATATAAATTATTTATATAAAACAAGTATGAGCTGAAAGTGTTTGTCAGCTCGTACACTATGTGTTTCAGCAAATCAGTGAGGCTGGGTACAGACCGAACGTACGAACAAGCGTAGCGAAGGCGAGGAAGTGGGAATCGGCGACAAATACAATACAATACAATACAATACAATCATTGATTCCTGAAGCAAATTACAAAAAACTAGTGAGGAAACCGACAAGATTTTAATAAAACTTTTTTCACTGACTGTCCACCGACTAATTATCGCATTGTAATTAATTAAAGCCGTAGTTAAAACTGTTTTGTGTAATTTAACGCACTTGCTAAAGTTTTTAAGATAATATGGAAACGTTATTACGAATACAACTATTAAGTTACCAAATTAAACTGAGATGGAACATGGCAGAGCGAGAATAATCACTGGCGGTTTAGTGGTAGTAAGTAATCTCGCCTTCTGATCCCAAGGTCGTGGGTTCGAATCCGGTCAACATAGCAACGCTCAAACAGATTTTTTTGGCAGTTTTCGTTGGAAAGACGGAATTTTTTCTAAACTCATAATTTGCGCTTTATTCGGTACAAGCTCAGTTTTTCTTGGTTTTCCTGAATATCCTTGTCTAAGAAGCTCATTCAACTTCGCTATCTTGTAGTTAATCTGAGAGTCCCATTCTGAGAGCATGTTGTGCAGCGGCCATTGTACGAACTTTAAATTCAGGCATTTCATTACGCGAACAAAGAAAAACTTTAAAATGGCCCGTCTTGCTTGTTTATTGAGTTTAATTGATGAAAAGGTTATTTTCTCGAGTTACAATTTGGTGTCGGCATCTTCAAGGTTAGAAAAGAAGTTGAAATTATTTAGACTAGTGGTGGTCCTGCGGGCTCCCTCTGCACGCGCGCGACACACACACCAGGCGACAGCCGGCTTCATCGCGGTGTTTCCCTTCATCATGTCCGGAACCCGGAAAAAAGTGTTTGAATTCCACTGCGGGAATCAAACCCGCATCTCTCGCGTCACCGGTCACGCCCTGTTGTCAGGAACAAAACATCCATATTTATGCTTTTTCTCATATCGGGATATCCTCTGGTCGTCCGGTCCACTTGATAACTCTATTGTCTGCGGAACTCGCAAACTTCGCGATCGTATACTTTATTGTTCAGACATAAGGCGCGGATGGTTCCGCCGAGGGACTTGTTTTGACTGTGTTTTTGTAGCTGTAATGAAAGAGTTACAACAATACATTAGTTTGGTCCACACTGATGCTATTCCTTCCCGAGAACTTGACGAGTCGCCTCAATGTTGCTGTTGTGAAGGCTGTGCGCTCCCATTCCACTCCCGAAAGTCAAGCTTGTTTTCTTATTTGTATCTTCCACGCTTGGTCGCGTTACGAACTGGCGTAAATTTAAAGGTGCCCAAATGGCCTAAGGAATAAGTAACTTTTACTCCTTCTAGTCGCCGCCAACGGATGAGCCCCTCGCCCTATTTATGACCAGCTTTGTTCACGTGGTCGGATGTAACAATAATGTATAGTAGTCCCGCAAACATTGTGCGCCTCGCCAAACTTCGTGATTTGTGGTTGAATATTTATTTATTTGATTGTATTTTAAAATGGAACTAATAGCCAACTAATTGCTGAACGAATCCCTTAAAAAATAAGGATCTACATAATTATTGTAACATCTCCATAGTCATTATCGCGTTAGTTCGCATTTCAGAAGCTACGTGAAAATTGCTGAGGCGCACAATAGTTGTGGTACTACTGTATCTAAGTAAAGGTAAATACAGTAATGGCCCTGTTAGTAAAATTAGTTGACGCCCAGATTTGGAGCATCGGCTCAACGTCGTGACTTCGCTATTCTTGGGCTCAGGAGTTGTGAGGAAGCGGATGTCCTGTAAATATATTTTTTAAAATATTTAAAATTAGTTGCGTCAAGGAGCAAGGAGGTGCACATGGATCCTCTGAGCACCCTGGCTCGCGAGCGCAGCAGCAGCGGTTAGTGATAACTAAAGTGAATATAGCATTTCCTTAAACTCTAAGTGCCTTCCTCACTGTAGCTCGGGGAGGGTGTTCTGTGCCTGCAGGCGGACTCCTACATTCTGACGTCACTCCGCACAAAGAACGCTCCGACAGGAGGCGTCCTCGGGACTGCAGGAGCACGTTCGAAACGGCCGATCAACTGGGATTTATATCTACGTACTTCTACGAAAGCACCGGCGCCGGCGCCGGCGGCCTAGTGGTAGCGGCCGGAGACCCTTCCGATACCAGCTCCCGTTGTTTTTCTGACAAAAAATGAGTCGCGCTTGTCGATAGATAGATAATAACGCTGGTACGGTGATGACCCGTCATCCGTTAGTACAATATTCGAACCGGGCATACACTAAAACCGGCATTTATGGTTTATTAGGTCCTGAAAATAAAATCAAAATTCTGATTGGAAAAAAGATTCTTGATGAAAACAGAAACATTGCAAATATGTAACTGAATAATTTCTATCTAATTAATACTTGAATCAAAAGATTTACGTCCAATTCAATCCAACGAAACGTCTAATTTTATTAGACGAATCGAAATAAAAAAATATGATTTTGGATTCTAAGCTTAGCTCCTAATAATACATTAGCTAGTACATATTCAATGGTAATATTTTATATGCGAAAATGTGCTTGATGTTTGTTGGTTTGTAGTTTCGTGGCGCAGTAGGTCCCGGAGCCACGGCTCGCCGCGGACGATACATTCGACATAGCTATCGGTATCAGTGGGTGTGAATGCACTAAAAGCTTGTGAAACACCTGACATCTTCAAGCTCTTAAGTAAACCATCAAAAAGTTCCTCGCTTAACCACAAAGACACATTCTCGAGCATTTTTCTTAACTTACTTTCCCCATAAAGCTCCTTCTCCATCCGTCACGTGCCTAAATTAATACCATACATTACTAAGCTTTTACGCTAATCTATTGTACGAAAAAACCCCAAGTACCTAGTGAAGTATCTCTGAGAGCTTGTACGCGCATTTGTAAAATAAATTGTTATAGACGTGTGAGCGCTAGGGGTGGGGTGCTGTCGATGTCTGCTTTGTCGACATCGATGATGCAATCGATACCGACATCGATATCATCATGATCCTCGACCGTGATCAACATTTCAGAAGGACTAAATGCTAGAGATAATATTAGGTCATAACTACTACTATCTGGGTTCGTTAGTTTTCAAAACTAAATTAGCAAATATAATCAATTATTTATTATTACCATCTATAAAAGGTTGATTTGCTTACTTTTGTTGCTACTGCTTTGATGATGATGAAACTGTTACTGTTAATTATTATTATTGCAAGATCGACCGATTATCATTTAATTTGCTTATAAAAATGGAAAAAGTAAATTTAGTCGTTACCCGGTACAGTAAAAAATACTATAAAACCTCGACAAACCTCATCCCTAGCGAATGCCTGTAAAAAGGTTAACAGTGTAACGTGCAGCGGAGTACGATTTTTAACGGTTTACCCGAGTTGTAGCGAGCCCAGCGAGATAAGTCAGGCGCGGCCCGGATAGGCGGCTGCACCGCCAGCGCCGGCCCCGGCCCGAGCGACAGCTCGAAAGGAAGAGAGTGCTTTCAAACTTGCGGTCTGATACAACTTTGCGACTGAGCACAAACATAAATAAAAATAATGAGCAAGTTATAAAAAAAGGGATGGTGGTGTAAAAAAACAGAGCTATTTATTCCCAAAAGTAGGCAGTGAATAATGAAGAAATTAAAATGGCTTTAAATTATGTAAAGAACATGAGACAAATGTTAGGAATTATGAGGAACTTAATTTAAATAAACTAGTAGTTTGCCCCGAACCGAGCGCGCCGCTTCCACGACCCGCAAGTCCCCCCCGAGCACCCCCCCCCCCCCCCCCTCCCCCCGGGCCTCTCGCACTTTACCACTTTATGTATGAAGACTATTGATTACACTCGTAGTCTTCATTAGATCCTAGGATAAAAAACAAATAAAGCCCATCATAATAGTATCCGACTCGACAGATTCGTAAAACTTTATTTACTTAAGCCCAATACTTTTACAACCCCTTCGCCGATTAAGCTCATATGCTTTCCAGCAAATGTTCATAGTACAAGGTATAACTTGAGGGCGTGTACTTACGTATTCTGTGCCCGAGCACAAACTGAACGATTTATTCAAGTAATCGAATTTCAATCCTCGAATAATTGACACAAACAATTAATTGTGGAAGCTAACAAGAAACCCGACTCGCTTCGCTTACGTTGTGAACGCCACAGCGGAAATTAGCCAGCTGGTACATCGCTAAATGCAATCAACAACCATAAATATTTAGGTGAGAAAATGTTCTTAGAAAATAGTGCACAAAAAGAACCTTTCAGACGCACTTAAAATACATTCACCACACTGGTTCGATAGAACTAGTGACATAGTCGTACAATTTAAAGGTCTTGAAACGATGAATCTCTTCGAACCACAACGGCTTAAGATTAGTAACGTTATTTTCCTGGTAAAAATGTGTAGCGCTTTTCGACAGATAACGTTGTTATTGTAATGAAAGATCTTCGTCCGTAAGCAGAATGTCGGATCCGGACACCAGCTGTCTCCCTATGAGCTGTTAGTTAAGTGATTACGCCACCACAACTACTCAGCTACTCGATCTAATATTGAGTTGTTGCAAATCACATTATTGTGCTTCAAACAAACGCTGTATTGAAACAATTTTAAGTATCTCGCTTAGCTCTCTAGAAATTAAACACAATAAACTCGTGCGGTAGACATAATATTATGTTCTTCTGGGTTAATCTGTCGCACAGCCAACCTTAAAAATGTATCTATGACTTTTGCGTATTTTAAATTATTTTTATTCTATGCTTGTAGGGCTTTTTTCATATGTTTTGCCTGATCGTCTTACTGTCAGAAAGGCTTAATTCGTAGACCATTAGTAGGTGCTATAAATCTTGTAAGTAAAAGTGAGTTAGCTTAATTTAGATTAGGTTTAGGTTATTTACTAGAAAATTCACAAGGAACGTCCCGCGACTTTGTCCGCATTGAGTTATAATTTGGAATTCAACGTACCTTTGTATATGAGTGAGATGCGTCCGGCACGCGCTTGGCCCGGCCGGACGTCAAGCCCTGCCGGACATGGAGCCAGCCATACCCATATTCCATCCCTTGTATGTACAAAAGTGTTTAAAATGTAAAAATACGCCGAGAGCTTGCTCCCAGTAATTGGTCCTCATTCGGGTGAAACAAGATAACAGAGGTTCAAAATAACAAAGCAGGAGTGCGCTGACAGGAGGGCCCCACAGCCCACAAGCGGCGCGCACCTCCTGGTTATACACAAATATTATATGACGCTGTAATACGCCAAGTCGACGTCGACGGCCACGTCGCGGCTACAAACATTATAGGCGCTTAAAGTGTTCTGATCTTTTACACGAGCTATAAAATGATCCTAGATTGTAAAAATAATGCTGACATGCAAAATTGGATACGTTTTGTATGCTTTACCCGTTTTACCTGTTTAAAACCTACGTATTTTTCGGTACTACTAGCATAACTGGCTCTGAATTAAAGTGCACCTCATGGAGGCGTTTTTTTGAGCACTTCAAACATGTTTTCGAACAACGTTCTGGTTTCCTCACGATGTTTTCCTTTTAAAAATACTGATATGATATAACGCACATTCATTTTCTAACGGAAGCATCCACCGGTGCGTGAACAGATGAAACCCCACGACCTTGGGATTTACTTTCGGATAGCAACTACAGTACAGCGGATCTATGCTTGAGTGGTGACTCCCACTAGATCATTGTTCTAGACGTTCCCGAGACTTTCTTTCAAGTAATCTTCAGCAAAAACCTTAGGAATCCTCGGCAATGCCGGTTCCTAGGATAGCTACTCGCACGTCGCTCGTCCGTGGGTCGCGCGTCACTCGTCCGTGGGTCGCGCGTCACTCGCGGCTTCTGTTGGCGGAGGAGAGAGCTGAGGCTAAAGGAACCCCGGGGTACTGTGACGCGGAGCAGACATGCGTTTCTTGTTTGTAACGTCACAGTTTCAAGCCAAAGTATCATTTTCGGGAGTAATTTCAGATTATAAGCACGTATGTTTCCATGATAATTGATTATATCCCTCTTATTTACCGGACGTCGTAATTGTTGTATTTATGATATAATATTGTTTAGGAAAGAGTTTCATCAATAAGTTAAGATAGTGGGAAATAATAGTGTTGCGTCTTTTGTCCGCGACACAATACTTTTATGGTACAATAAATAGAGTGGAATAATATAACAACCTCTTTGTTACATTCTCGCTTCGGCGTAAGATCTCTTACGAACATAAAATAGACAGAATGTTCGATGTTTCAGACAGACTTAAAAAAGTGACAGGGATAGAAAATGCAAAATTAAAAAAAATTGAGAGTCCCTTAAACGGTGACGGGAAACATCGCGAGGAAGCCCCCGGCTCAGCGCTCCGCGCGTTGCAGCGCGTCTCTCCCGGCGGTCGCGGCCGCGCCCGGAGCCAGAGGACGGCAGCAGCAGGCTCCGTGCTGCAGGCTGCAGGACATCTCCATCTGAAATCGCTGTGTAAATCATCTAGTACAGATCGTAAAGCCCGCGAGAAGTAAAGGTTGATACTAACTGCCAAGTAACTTTAGCTTCAAATTATTCCTCGCCTAATTTAATTTGGATTGAAACTCCAAAAAGTTTGTTCCCGTCCAAGATTTAAAACAACTAATTCTGTCCGGAGTCCGTCCGGCTCCGATTGCTGTTGCTGAGGTTGGCGCGTCTTGTCTATAGGGACCGTTATAAAGCGGCCGAAAACGTCAGTTATTTATGTCCTTTTAAATTGTAGCATTATGTCGGCCGGCAGGCCTATGTCGTAAGCAAGCCAAATTTTATTGAAATCTGTTCAGCAATTTAGGCATGAAACGGTTGTTTTTTCTACCAAAAAATGCATTACTTTCAAGGCAAATGACTTCGTTGCTGAATGGAAATGTAGCATCCGTCGTCCGCTAGCTAAATAAAGCAAGTAACATGGTCGTGTTCCACGTCTAAACTTATATTCATTTTTATATTTTCTTTTTGTTTTTTACAATGTTTCTTGTATTAGGCCCCATTTTTTTATTATTTGTTGTTATAGCGGCAATAGAAATACACACTGTGTGAAAATTTCAACTCACTCCTTCTTACGGTTCACGAGTACAGCGCGCTGACAGGCGGACGAACAGACAGACGGACGGACAGCGAAGGCCAGTAATTCGAACACAAAAATCTACGATCGGACTCGAACCAACTCCCACGTCAGAAAGAAAAGAAGGCACTAATAATTTGGATTCAAAAGCTTAGTAATATCATTTAAATTAAAACATATCGAAAATATCCAAACAAATAGTTTTGGAATGCTAATTAAACGAGTCTGAATACATTTGAAACTTTCGTGTTCCGCCCCGGGCGCATCTGTTTTACATCTAACATACATATATATACAAACTCACCTACCTACTGTAGCTGACTGACTGAACGCTGACGCACAACCTGAGCCATAGTCCGAGAAGCACGTCTCTTGCAGGGCGTGCTCCTCTTGTGCTGTGCTGTGCTGTGCTGTGCTGGGAGGGCGCGCTACAGTAAGAAAGGAAGGCACCCCTAGATGTCGCGGGACGAACCAGTTTGTGCACAAAACTCGACGTGACAAAAGTCGCGGGCGCACCACTTGTATAATAGAATTGTATGAATGGAATTGTATGGATGGAAATTTATTTACAATATGATATTGCTGAGTTTCGTAACCAACCCCCTGAGGGTCTCCGCTCCCTATCCCGTTCCGGAACCGGATCGTCCCCGGCCCGGCGGCCGCGCAGTCCGCCGGCGCGCCACGCCGCCACTGCCGGCCGCCCCCCACGCACGCACCCACCGGACGGCCTCCATCCACCCGCGATACTTGCATGTCATCGGTTCACCGGGTGGGGTGCCGCTCTAGCCTGCATTTCTTGATCCATGTTATGAGCCGCAAACATTGAAACATCCTCGCAAGCTTTCCCATTTATAACATTAGTAGGATATTTGTAGACCGCCATACTGTTGTGTTTACATAATGCAGTGTCCCACACATAGCGCGAGCGGCGGCGGCGGCGGCGGCGGCGGCGGCGGCGGCGGCGGCGGCGGCTCAGCACATATTTACATTAAATTATGTATTCAAGGAACAAAAATGCCTTCTCATGATGTATTCTTATCAAAACGGTGGCCGTCCTGTTGCAGTCGCAGTGGACTAACATAAATAAGGCAATTTGCAAGCCCGAGCCGTCTCATACCAAGCACGATGACTACTCAGTTTTTGGTTAAAGTAACTCTCATTTAGGTCCCACGAGACTCAGTACTAAATGTTGTCCGGCGTCCCGTCGGCCGCGCACTCTCGCCGACGCCGACGCCGACGCCGACGCGGCGCATCGTTCGTTATAATGTGACCCGTGGACACACGAGGGCGCACATGAGCATACTTACAGACATCCAGACATATTATATAAACATATTATAACCCAATTCTTTCTTCGCGTAGTCGGATTAAAATGTAACGACCACAAGTTCTCAAAATCCTTCAGTTCAGTCACAAAACGCGGCCAAACATTTTTAATTCAAAACATAATGAAAAGGCCCGGCGCAGTCTCGGCTTGTGAATGCAAAATAAGTAGACTTAGCGCGACTTAGTCCTGACGGAGCTCTAGTCCTGCCTGCGCGGGTATTCCGGCGCAGCGGACTCGTCACGGTGAGCCGCTCACGCGCCGCGCCACTCACTTATTCATTATGATTAGGTACGTGTCAGTGCTGACCTTATTGTGGATTATTAAAAGTTAAAAGTCCCTATTGCAATAAGTTTATATTTGAAATCGTTTAAAGACTGATACTCAAAAAGGGACACATTATTTTTTCTTCTACTACATACACACAGTTAAATAAGACCAACAGTGCTCCCTTTAGTATACTTTTAATAATAGCATCATGGCCGCAGTAAACAGTATTTATCCGCACCAAGGTGATTCCTTAAAAAAATACACACGACATCCGAGATTAAATTCTCTCGAGGCTAATATTTTTTCTGAAAAGTACACATACATTCCGTTTATATTTTACCGAGTTGCATGGTACAATAATACACGCCATATAACATAGCCAAACCTTTATGGTCCTTCGAGTCGGATTCCTGTTACGGCGTCATAACCGTCCATTGTAGGCACCCCTTAATTTCACTTACTAGCAAGAGTCACAACACTCGTGCTGCATTTAGACGAGTCGAGCTCAGGTGCCAGCAGTACCGGTGGTACTCGCTTGCGTTTGTAATCAATACATCTAAGAATCTTTAACGAAGAAGACGTTCAGTAACTAATAAACCGATTTTGATGAAATTTAGAATGTAGTTTTTAATCCAATTTTTGAAAATCAAGTCAATAAAGAGATACCACCCGTAAAGTTTTCTTGGTTTAATCAAATAAATAACAAAACACGTATTTTTTTTAATTACCCTCATGAGGGAGGTGCGAGAGAGTTGTAAAGTTTGTATTGGAACTTTTTAACGGGGGTGTGATTCACTTGAAACTTCGTCTGGTTTAAAGTACAAAATAAACGGACACGTATTTCAGAGTTTTTCAAAATAACCCTCAAAAAGAGGCAAAATGTAAAAGTTTGTGTGGAAACATCTCAACGGGTATTGCGATTGGCTCAAAACTTGGTTAGGATACGTTAAATACAAAATCAATATAGAAGTGTTTCAGAGTTTTTCTATAATAAAATAATCATCGAGTCAAAATTTAGACCACGGGAGCGAAGCCGCGCGGGTAACCTAGTGACGAAAATATATATCTCATTCTTTACTAAAAATATCTATTAAGGTACGAGTAGGCACCGCATTATACCCGGCCGTACTTAGTAGGCGTTTCTGATGAAATCGCGTGCCTAATACGCCTGGTCATGCTGTACCTTCTCAGTCATTTTGCCTTTCATACGTTCCACATGCTGAACTGCTGAACCAACAGGTATATTTTATGCCTTGTTGGATCAAGCGAGTACTAGTACGAGCATATAAAACAAACACGATAAGCTCCAGCTAAGTGCTTAAGTATAATTTTATAATAACTCTATCTATGATGCATTCACACGAGGTAAGCGCTCGCTAGAAACTAAATAAACACTGAAAGCCAAGTTAAACCAGGGTGACATACGTATATTCTATTAGCTTCTGCCTGCGGTTTTGTTCGCGTTGTACCCAGATAAAAGTAACGTGTGGTAATCAAGAACTTATATTACTAAGCTTCATTCAAACCTGTTTAGCCGTTACGCTGTGAGTGAAGCCCAAATATCCCCATAAACTTCAGGTTAAAACTATTTCAGGTAATAATTAGTAAGTAGGATGTTTTGTTATAATATTTTTTCACAATCCTACCACTACATCATCAAATATTCCATGCCCTGTTTATACTGCAAGTTGCACTCTACCAGTTAAGCAAACCAAAGCGTAGCGAATAACTTGAATAGTTAGATTAGCTACACAAACAGCAGTAAAGACATGACGTGTTCTGGAACAGTTGTCAAGCCGAGTGCCCTGTGCCAGTGCCAGGTGGTTGCACTTACCGACACGTTAGCGAACAGTCGATGTGACGCGCCGCGCCGCGCCGCATCCACTTCGCACTTCAGGTGTTCTCTTCACAACCACACGCTCCGACTGTTTGTCTTGAACCACCCAAACTCAACTCTAATCTTTATTTAATAAAATCACAAGGAACATTTTTTATGTATTGTCTTAGTTGATTTAAATCTGTTCGAACGTGATCAATGGAAATGAGAGTACAAAAATAGAAAATCATCTGGTTTCCATAGTACAAGCTTTGCTTAGTTTGGGGCTAGATGGCGCTGCGTGAAATGTCCACAAATATTTAAAGAAAAAAATATATTCAAATCATTTAATAATCGTAGGCACTAAAATATTTAAATTGATGGTTAGTTTCTTGTGATATAGACATCTAACGATAAAATGATTAAACTATTTCAGATTACAAATACGAGTATTATTTGGTTATACTCATAGAGTCATCTTTGAATCACCCGTCCTCGACTAAACTTCTATTTACTTAAAATAGGAAAATATATTTATAATATTTGCATTAGTCAGCCTTAATAAACTAATGTTTGACGCATTTTATAAGTTTAAAATCGGCTAAATACTCGCTAAGCGTAAACGAAGCACAGCCATTCCACCTCCGAAACGGAATCATTGTCGGAAACTTCTTCTAAAATGTAATCACAGAGATGTCCCAGAGGAATATCGACCTTGCATTACCAGACATTAAGTTGAAATTGCGTCGTAGAAAGCCCCGGGGAACATCCTATTCTAAGTCCGTAATAGACGGGCTTCCGTTTGTAAAACGACTTTTTGTCTCCCGACGAATAATGAAAATAGGGCTTGACTGAGGACGCGTATGTACGGATCATCCGTCCGATCCGTCCGATGCGATGCGATGGTTCGACAGTTCCTTCCTACGGGGGCGGACTCCGAGTTCCTGCGGTTCAATCTAAAGTAGTCTTGAGCAGTTCGTACGATTAGGCACGACACGACACTTCCTAATTACTATATACACGCACAATACTATGACGACCATTCAAATGATACATAATATTAAGATAAAAATCCCTGCAGGCTCACCCTGCCGAAGCCGTAGCTGACCACCCTACGCATAAATGTGGTTTTTAAATTATTAGATTAATGTTTGTATAATGATTTGAAAACCTTTCTGCTGGGAGACACAGTTGCGAAATTGTTTAAAGATTTCCTAGATATTTTAGTTTCTGTCTTTGTAATTAATATCTAGGTACCAATTTCCTTCGTAGACTTAATTACAACGGAGTACAAAAAGCAATATTAAAATGAGAAAATAATCTGCTTTTATAATTAATTGGGTGCGTTGTATAAACAGAGTAAAGTGCGGACATTTTCATTTACGGATAATGGAAATGTCCGTAATTTTCCGTACTTTCCCTTCACTAGTATATTTTAATGAAACCGTCATTTCAGCAATTTGCAATTTAGAGAAAAAATACCGCTCAGTTAATTAGGTATTCTGAGTGTTGACCCCAATTCCGATTCGTTATCGGGAAACTTTCCTAAAAATATTATTTTTAATTAACGATAATGTTGAAAAAAATCTGTGATTTTTTAATCAAACAAAATATAATAAAAGCCCCAAAATGAAATTATTTATAAAAAAGGACAGGTCCAATTTTTGTAGGTGTATAATTATGTTCATTTTTTGTAGGTTAAGAAGAGATTCTAAGAAAAATACGTTCCAATATGAAAAGAAGAAACACGTTACTCGCTTAGGATAATGTCACTAATCTATATATAACGTGTTAGAGACCAAAAACAAAACTGACTACAATGAAAAATAAGTTGAAGCTCCTCAGAGTGTCCAGAGTAGAGTCTCACCTAGTCGCAGTATGGAGTCTAGACAATGTCAACTTGTCAGCGGCCATCAACACTCCTTCAAAGCGTCTTTTCTATTTGTTTGGTCTGAGAATAAAAATAAAAACATTCTGGGATGTACAACCAGAGCCCTTTCACATGACACCTCCCTCGACACCTTGTAAATATTTATCGATTAAGCTCCATAAAGCTTCCAGCAAATCTTCATAGCATAATTTATTGACCTGCCAAGTTTCATGCAGAGAGACATGAGATGAGATCTTCGCTCGCTCGTTCAATAACTAGCAGCCGACAGTCGCACAGCTCCGACCCCGCGCCGGCCCGGCCCCGCCACGCCACCACGCCACCGAGTTCCTTTGATGATTTTATTATTTATTTATTTTTAGCCTGTTTTGTCGCTCTGATTTATTATTGTATCTAATATTAATGTTTGTCAACATAATAAAATCTTCGCAATTTTATAGTGAAGTGTTGAAGTGAGTCCCGACCGGACGATTCGGCGGCGCCTCCCCCCCCCCCCACCCCCATGCCGCGCGGCAACACATTGGTATCACGGTCCTGAAGCTCCGAGTCGGCCAGAAGCTACCATTGTGACGAAGGCTCTTTTCGAATCAGCAATTCATATCTAATTTTATTCCCTCCATTCTTTGTTTAGGGATTTCCCTTTCATACGAGGATCCTGAAGCTCGCAGCCCACTCGGGCGACCCGGTCTGGCCCGGACATAAAAAAGATCACATTTAAATCCTTCCATGAGACTGGTTCGAAACTATCAGTGACTAGATGCCCGCCCGAGAATACTAGCATTAGGTAAGTTGAACCGGGGCGGCGCGGGGGCGGGGGCGGGCGCGGGCGCGGGCGGCAGCTGGCCGGTACTTCCCGAACTGGGGTCTCGCGCGATGTCCACAATCCATCAGATTTGCATTCGCGCCATTAACTTAAAATAATAAATAATGAGTACATGTTTGAAGACATTTCATTGCAGAGCATGCAAACATTTCTCCCGCAGCGGGAATCGAACCCGCGCCTCTTGCGTCTCAGCTGAGCACTCGCTCACTACGCCACAAAAGTCGCCCTTACCTACACATAATGTCCCGATATTTTTTCCTATGCAATGCAACTTTTTACGCTGTATTTCAAAAACTATACATCGTAGAATAAAAATAAAAACCATTTTGGGATCTAAAAACAAAGCCCTTTCATATGACACATTCGTTGAAATTTTTTTTCTTACCCTCATGGGAAGTCAATATCTTCACAACCCCTTCCCTGACTAGGCTCATAATAATATTTCCCACCAAATCTTCAGTAGTTGTACAAACAATATATTGACTTACCGAGTTTCATACAAATAAGTTAAAGCGTGCTCTTGTCAAAGGTTTATTTGTCAATTATTTTGGCGGGTGTGCCGCTGCATGAATTTTAATTTATTTATTTATTTAATTTGACAGTAACAACCACTGAACACAACCACGGAATTGAAACGAGGTAGTGGGTGGAGACCCTAACATTCAATATATTCTCCCAACTATTGACAGTCGAAATTAAAATTCAAATCTTTTATGTATTCAATCGGTCATCGTAAGCCCAGCCTTTGGGCCTTATCTCGGCCTATGGGCCTTATCTCGGCCTATCAGACCATTGTGGCCAATACTTAGCCATTGTATACGTACAATGGGCCAAGATTAAATTCTTTGAAAGGAACATTCAAAAATAAGAATTAGGTCGGATGAAGGATGGGAAGGTAATTTTTTAATTCTAAAGTAATTCTTAGTAATTGGAGGACACAGAAGTCAGCACGTAGGTACCTTACCTACTACTAACTATTTGTATCACTGTTTTATTTCAATGCCTCAAAAAAGCTCAATTAGTGCACTTGACGCTATAACTTCGAACTTTTTATAGGCCGGTTTCCTAAGAATGTTTTCTTTCGCTGTTCGAAGGTATTTCACACCATATTTTATTGTTGCACTGCCGAATTCGAACCCACGAGTGATCGGAAGGATCACTGCCGAGATCGCTTCAGTAAATCTAGTCTACTCTTGGGGCACTCATTAAATACATACCTACATGTTATATGTAATATTTTTATATGAGTAGATACTTACTACCTAGTAGGTACCTATTGAAAAAAATAAACAACTTATGCCCTATCTACTCAAAAGCTTTGCGTTTGTTTCAATCCTTACAAACATTATCTTATCTTATTCATCATTGGATTTCTTTTCAGGATAATTTTTCCATCTTATAATAGAATTAATCAGCATCAGGAAGTAACAAAGCACATTTTCTTTATGCCTCTAGCTATTATATTATCCCGAAGGGAAGTTCACAATGAGGGTAGTCTGGGACAGGTGAATCTATACGATTAACATAATCTTTTCATTCGTAATTGATTGACGCTATTGACGACGCTGAATGTGGCGGAATGACGTAATTGGGGTTAGATTTGGAAACTTTTACAAAAGATTACAATATACTCGTATTTATAAGGCAGGGGACTCTTTACCCTGTCTAAGTAAGTATGTGTGTGTGTGTGTGTGTGTGTGTGTGTGTGTGTGCGTGCGCTTCTGTTATTCTCTGTGTCCTGTTTACAGTCGCAGTGAGGCGCAGTCACCAGTAAGAGTGAGCAGTGTGCCAGATTTTGCTGTTGTTAGTTAATAAAATGTATTTATTCAAAAATAAAATTAAACATACGTTTTGGTCTAGATCTCAGAAACCATTTTCAGATGATTTTTGCGTTGATAGGTAGGTAAAACTATGTATTTCTTTAGTTTTGAAATCAGTTTTTTATTCATTTTGTGGTTTTCTTGTAATATTAGCAATTATATAATTTGGTGGGTTATTTGATTTCAATATTTTACGCGGTCTCACTCTGTCTTTATTTTATACTCGTACACCCGAAATGAAAAGAGCCATCTCTTTTGATTCGATTCAAAATCAGTCTAGACGACGTTGCATAACTCGGTAGACTCTCAATAACTTGTCATACTATGTAGATACTAATCAAAAAAGTATTTAAATCATCCTCGAGCAAAAGTGGAGGCTTCTCGACTTTCAATCCGCTGGTCGTGGCATATCAATATCTGTCAACTAAATATTTCGTTACGAAAAAAAATTTATCAACTTATTGACCATGACTTTTCCGTGAATATGACCAACTGAGCTGAGAATGCTGGGCAAACCTACTCCATCTATAACCGTTCCTTGTTCCAGGTGTCGGACGACATCGGGTACGTGGTGTACTCGGCGCTGGGCAGCTTCTACATCCCCTCCTGCATCATGGTGTTCGTGTACATCCGGATATACTACGCGGCCAAGGCGCGCGCCCGCCGCGGCATCCGCAAGAACCCGCGCCGCAACCCGGTGCGTACCCGCTCACAGCCGCCGGCACCGAACCCACTACCCGCCCTCCCGATCCTGAGGTCGTGCGGTCATGCGATTATTCATGGATTTTTCTGAACATCATGAGGAAACCTGCCACTGTTTACGAACCTGATAACGTAGCTACGATGATTGATCCAGAGGGACTCGAGCCAGCATCTTTGATTTGTAATTGCAAAATGCGATAACTATCCAGCCATGGTCCGTTTTACCTAAGTGCATGAAATATTTATCGGTGTTCCACTTGCAGGAAGTTCCGTTAAGTATTTATGAACACATCTTGTATTCCAGAACGAGCAGCAGACGAGCTTCAGCAACCTGCCGAAGGGGACGCGCCCCATGCCCTCCACCAACCCCATGCCCTCGGGCCACCTGCCGACCAACAACAACGGGTAATGTGCTCTCTGTCCTTCGTGTCTTCACTTCGACACTAGGAGCTCCGTCCGAGGCGTTGTTCGGTGACGGCTCCCTCGATGAAACACGACAAAGCGCCGAGTATTGGTGTCGCACTGACTGAACTCTCGTTTAAGTATAATATAATTATGTACAGAACAAGGTAATTTAAAACAATGAATAATTAAAAACCCCGTGGCAGCTTTATCTTGAGCTAAACAACTAATTAGCAAATGCACAATGCACGAACAATCCCAAAAACAAGCCAGTGTTCTCCGAATAACCTACTTTCGAATAAAAGCAGCAGCTACTCGGCTTATGAGCGCAACAACGAAACGCAATGAGGCGACGCGGCCGCGCGCACTGAACGCGGTGCTCCAGCGCACCACTGAACGCGGTGCTCCAGCGCACCACTGCTCTAGTCGCGCCGCTACTTGTTCCGAACCAGTGTGGTGAAAAGATTCAAAATGCGCCTCGAAGGCTCCTTTCATGCACTTGCCTCATTCCAGTAGTTGTAGGTCAGTTTTCTCGCGTTGCTTTTCTTCACCGTTTTGTAATTTCCTACCTGTATCTTCCTCGTTCGATCGCGATATGAAGTCGTAAAATCAACGTAAATTAAAGCGTTTCAAGGTGATCCTTACTAATTCTAATGGATGAATATATTTCATGCTTTTTTCTCCATCATCTCTAAATGTTTTCTCTTTCCAAACTCCGGACGAGGGATATGAAACTTACGTAGTAGGTACTCAGATGTACTTAGGTCTTATCGTATAACGGGGTAGTGGGTGTAAACCATAAGTATCTAATTAAGTCGTGTGTAACCTTCCAAAATACACAACAAACAACCTCCTATGGAAAAAGGATTTCCTGGTTTTTAAGGCAAACATCTTAAAGAATGTTCTCATAAACATGGATTTCCCATCACCATCAACCATCAACCCATAGCCAGTAACTTGTCCCCCCCCCCCCTCCCCGCCATCACAGCCGACGATGGATCGAAACTCACCAGAGGGTGTAAAAAACACCTCTCAAAATGCAGGCAAGCCTTGAACTACTCAGAGACAATTTGCAAACAACTTTAAATTAAGATAATACTGGGTGCTTAATATGCGTGATTATAATAGCTTGTTGTGTGTTGTTGGAAATGATCATGAGGAGTTATGAACAAAAATAAGAAATATGTTTTATTACACATAAGTATAGATTAAGTTTTACTTGCTTTTTTTATTCATTTTTGTTTTTATATGGGTAATGAGGTCGCAAAGGAACAAAACCCTTAAATAAATTAAAAAAAACAGTATTTAAACGAAAATTACAGATCATCATTATCATCATTTTAAGCCTGTATCCGCTACTAGGTGTAGGCCTCCATGGCGCATGGCGACCTGACATTGGCATTCGGCCGATCGCATCCCGGACTTTGGCCCTATCCTTTCGGACTCGATAAAAAAATGTATGTGAAATTATAGATAGACATCGCGGTTTCAAATTATATGTTTCTCGCAATTTTAGAGATAAGCCAAGAAGCACGCAGGTCCAGTTTAAATTATTCATGAGAATTCTTTTACACCCTGTATTTATATTTTATGGAAAAGGAAATTTTTCGTCGATGCCGAAGTTATGCTTTGTTTGCTCCTGTGTGTTTGATCTACGAAGATAGGTATGAGCGAATACCTTTTCATATTTTGTGACTGAGAAAGGTACGAGGTACGGTAGCATCTTACAAAAAGTGATTGTATTTCTTACGTTTTCCTGTACCTATTACTTCTTGTATAAACTGAAAAAATTATTAATAAATTATTTGAAGTTTGACTTTGCACGAATGCAAATGAAACAACAAATATTCGTTCAGAGTATGACTACTCGTAGGTTAGGTACCTACTCATTATAACAAAATGGCGAATAATTTTTTAAATAGTATCACAGCATCAATAACAACATAGAGATACAAAAACCAAAAATATTATGATCTTTTGAGTTATTGTTTTTTATATAAAAGGGGGCAACCGAGCCAGCGGCTCACCTGTCGTGCTCCCGCCGGCGCCGGCTGCCTCCGCCGCCGGCGCCGGCGCTGGAGACCATCGGCTGACCGACCCCGACGGAGACCGTCCTGTCGGTCATTATTGCAGTGGATTTTTTTAAGTCTGAAACCATCTTCAGAGTTTCGTGATGTAGGCTACAGCTTATTGCAGGCGATTATACCACACTTTCTTTTAAAAATTATCAATTACTTATAATTAATTTAAAAAAATCATAATTCTTTGCAAAGCTGCATGTGTCTAAATTGATTCGTTTAAATTACAGCGAAAGCCAAATATCGACAATAGAGACGCCACCAGTGCAGATCCCCACGGTGACCTGCGAGCTGGCGTCCGACATCTCCACGAGCGAGGCAGGCGACACGCTGCCGCCGCCGCCCGACGAGAGGAAAGACACCTTGAAGGTAAATATCGACAATAGAGACGCCACCAGTGCAGATCCCCACGGTGACCTGCGAGCTGGCGTCCGACATCTCCACGAGCGAGGCAGGCGACACGCTGCCGCCGCCGCCCGACGAGAGGAAAGACACCTTGAAGGTAAATATCGACAATAGAGACGCCACCAGTGCAGATCCCCACGGTGGCCTGCGAGCTGGCGTCAAGACACCTTGAAGATAAATAATGCACCAGTATTGTCAGTTGTGAGCGTTTTTTGCACCTCTATGGTCACCATGAGATAACAAGTGTAAATCCTGCATATACTGGACGAGAGTGCAACAGAAGACTAATTAGTAGCAATGCATCCAACCACAACCAGCCGTGGCGTGTCAGGCTTTGACGGAGTTTGAACATTTTACCGTTGACTACGTATTTAGTTTTTTGTCCATCACATATTGACCTGAGACATTTACTTATGATCGATATAAATATTACCATCATAGAATAAGTATTTAAACTCTGTTTCCAGGTGGTGACGTCAGCACAAGTAACGAAGAACCCGCTCGCGTCCTGCGCCTACCGGAGTTCCACGCTCTCCGTGAATGGAGAGCTGGCGCTCCAGCAGAGCCGAGGGAGAGCGCCCAGCGTCAACATCGACGCCGACATGGTCTCGGAGCTGGAGCCCTCCTCCTCCGACAGCGGCGTCGTCAGCCGCTGCGGAGGTGTCAAACCCCTCAAACTAAGACTATTCAAGAAAACGGACCGAAGGCAGGAGAAAGCGCAGCCCAGCAAGTCGGAGCTAGAACCTGCTCTACCCAAGCCTCACAAGCCTAGAGACCCCGAGAGGGAAAAGAAGAGGCTGGCGAGAAAGAAGGAGAAGCGCGCCACGTTGATCTTAGGGTTGATCATGGGCAGTTTCATCGCGTGCTGGCTGCCGTTCTTCTTCCTGTACATCCTGAAGGCGGCGTGCCACGCGTGCGTGATCCCGGGCAGCGCCTTCGCGATCGCCTTCTGGCTGGGCTACATGAACTCTGTGCTCAACCCCGTCATCTACACCATCTTCAATAAGGATTTTAGGAGGGCATTCAGGAGGATCCTGTTCAAGTGATGTTTGGCCTACGTGTGCTGCTACAGATGCGTCGCCAACAGGATCCTGCTGGCAGAGCGGCGCGCGGCACCGGGCCTTTACAATGTACGCTAATCATTCACTCATCAATCTGTGGACAATACTTGTGTTGGAACTTTGACGATTTATATAGCGACGTTTTGGTGTTTTGTTTTTGAAGTGGCATTCTCGGTGGTGATTCTGTTCCGTGGTGATGTGATGGTATTGCTTGATGGGGATTATGAAAGGTACACCTTCAAAAATATTAGAACATTTTTATACGGTAATCAAATCTTATTTAACAGATTTTTTTTTAAACTTTGTTAACAGAAAAAAACTTAAAACTATTACAAATATAATTTACAAAGTACAAAAGAAGCAGTCGGGCTATCTAAAGGCCGTTGCAAACGGCTGTACCAATCATTATCTCCTATCAGACAAAATACGATTTTGACAGTGTGGTGATTTCGTAGAATCAATTTGGTAGATAATAATATTAAGATGTAGTCCAATCTAACATTATCCATAGCTTATTATAGATTATATTGAGATCACTGACACAAGAAAACTACAATTTCAAATCAACCGTTTTGAATGTGCTAACTTAAAAACTAATTAAATGAACCAACAGAATTCAAGATAAAAAAGTTGTTTTTTTTAAGCGTAAACGTTTTGATGACAAGGATTTGAAAGTGATCTCAATTCATATATTTTGTTAAAGAAAAGAATTGTATAATAAAGTATTTTTTCGTAGATGTTTTAAAATTAGTAGCGAACCATAGATATTATTATAATATAGAATAACCAAAATAAACTGCAACACTAACGGATTTGAATACACATAGGTACTTATAAACCTTCCTTATGTACCATATAAAAAAGGAATTGGATTAAATAAAAGCATGCTTAATTTTAGAACTTAAATTTGATAGGATATGTAGATTAATTATATAATTTGCAAACCATTTTTTTAAGAGTAGTTCTACGATTCACCTTGCTAAAAAAGATGATCATAATTTTACTTACGGTTTTGTTTCTTACAAAGAAACAATAGTGTAAACATGAAATCTAAGACAAAATCAAGTCAAAAAAATATTACTATTTTCAATGTTTAAATATATATTTTTTTTTAATAAACAAATTAGCTAATTTATTAAACGCACATTTTCATAAATAGCTTAATTAATATTCATTGTAAAGGGACGGTGTAAAATTAAATGTACTAGAAAAGTTTTGAATATCTTAACATCGGGGACAGAATCGAGAACAGAAGTTCCATTTCTACAAGTTACGATTTAAACTATATTATATTTATATTAAGTCATATCAAAGTTAGTGTGTTCATCGTGATAGCTCTCTTCGCTAGAACTGGCATTAATACTCATCGAATAACTTAAATATATTCTGCAAGATATTCAAAACTTTTTAACTTTACAACAACCTGTTTTACAATGTCAAAAATACCAATGCCATTTAAATATGAATTACCTATTTTTTTGTTCATAGTTTTAAAATGTTGTTACATAAATATAAAAAATAATTTTATACATTTTAACAACTATATCATAAATAACATGCAAATAATATTCATTTTTAATTTTATTTTTTTCATTTACATTGTAAAACAGGTTGATAAATAAATTAATAAAATAAATAAAAATAATGACTGTGCCTGTGTGCCTCTCTTACAAGCACTACACAATAAATTGCACTTAAATACTTTATGTAAATAATGTATAGTTGTGTTTAAATGATATATTTCAGTGCCTGCATGCTAGCGCTAGCAATGGATATAATTTATAATGATTTCATACAATAATAATATAGCGCTGGTCGCTTTTTACTCATGTAAATAATTGTAATTAGTTTAGTTTATAATATTACTTAATAGCTATTAAAATAATACCAAATGAACACCAAATACTTCCTGTATATTCTAATCTTATGAAATAATTAATTGATAATAATAAACATACGTGCAGTTTGTTTTATATAATTACGAGTAGGTAAGTTTAGTGTACATACAAGTTCCTTCAGAGTTGTACAAAAACTATCAAAAGTTTTGTTACTAAAGAATGTATCTAGTTTATTAAACCAAAACTTATGATTAGAGTAAAACGCTTATAAATATTTTGTTAAAAATTATTTAAATTTTATCAACTATACCTATGACTGATAATAGATTTTAAAAGTCTTTTTCATCCTGAGTGTAAATACTGTATCTATTTTAAATAATTACTATAGCGAGTATTATTATTATTATTAATCGTTAGTAAAAATACAACGACAATTTAATTCTAAATCGGTATAAATTAGATTCTTGTATTAGAGAAATTTCAAATTACTATTTCATTAAATTGAATTTATATAATAGGATTTTAATTATAAGTAAATGTTAATACACCGCGACACCATTGCCCTAATGGATATACACGATAGTTAAATTATTAATTTATTAGAGTAATTATACTTTTATAAAGTCATTGTACTGAAATCAAAAGCAATAGTTTATTGAACGATATTTTTGTTGTTCAGTTTATTTCTTCTAAGATTTTATAAGGTCTTCCAATGCGTGTGTGATTTTAATCAAATTAATAGTACCTATACAGTATACTCATACTTGTCTTGAGTAAATATACATATTCATAAAACCACTGTTTTATCAAAATTTAAATTCTGTGAAACTATGGTATATTTGATCAATCTATTAACATACCTACATATTATCTCGCCCGTATCCCTAACGGGGTGCGCAGAGCCACAAGTAATCATAAGAAATCTATTGAAACGTATTCAAATTATACTGAGCATTTTGTTACTTTTGAGTATTGTTCACAAGCAGTTGTTTCCTACTAATTATTATTATAATACGGAGTAACAATTATTATATTTATACCTAATTAAAATAAATAGAAGCACGGAGCAGCAGAGAGCCCTTGCTTCTTGTGATGCTTCTATTTTACAAACGTCGGATTAAATCGACGCAAAATTACAAGTTTTGTTCTTGTACCGCTTTTCTGTTTGAAGAGCGATATTTGAACGAGTGTGATTTGAAGTAGATAGACAAAATGCAATAATATTAAATGTTCAGTTCATTCTTTCACGATAGTAATGTTACATTGTGAATGAATTTGTGACAAAAATACAGTGAAACTTTTATATGAAAATAGCCTGATTGTATTTATCAAGTGTTCAGCATCTGTACGAGGCTACCGGGCATCATCTCCTCTCGTGAACACGAGATCTACTCTCGGAGCGGGACACGAACTTGTTATTGAAAGGTTTCAGAATCGAAGTAAAACATTTATCTTATCTTGTTAACAAAGGAAATAATGCTTTAGAAAACTTTTAAATAACACGGTCGAGAAGTGTTTGTACCAGCTATTAAAACCATTTTTAAGAATTTCAAGTTAAAAGGAGCCTTGAATTAAATAAATAAAGCCACTACTTTCTTATAATTAGCAAATAAATAAGTATTTAGAGAGATTAATATAAATGGTACCTTATGCGAGTAGGTGGCTATCGTACCTACTATATTACTAGAAAACTTGTTCAATAAAAATTGTTCTAAATTAACTAAAACTATTTATACTTAATAGTTACAACTATATAGAATTTGTTAAATATTTTTATTTTAATATTCTAAATATGTTACGTTTATATTGTTCTTTATGAAAAATTATTAAATAAATATAATCGTCTAAGATTATATGATTAACTATTAATTCTTATCGACTCAGAATGTAAATGAAAAAATATACGAAGTACCAAATATACAAATTTTAATCTTTTTTCGTTTGTTTGAATCGAAAGTCCTCTAACTTTAAATAGTGAGTTGTGCACATGTTCAAGTTCACTGACGTAAGTTCGCACGCCGAGAGCTGGCGGCGACTCCTGTGCCGGAGGCTGCAGGCCGCCCGAAGGCCTGAACCTTCACTTAGATCAAACCTCTGGAGTCGAACCCAGTAGATCCCACTACTCGTATTGCCACAAGATTCTCCCAACGAGGGTGCCGAAATAATTGCAGTGCGCCACAAAGGCGCTCCTTTCGTGCACCTCAAGCATTACGATGTTTGTCAAGCTTTACAAGCCTTTTGAGAGCTGTGTGAGAGTAATTAAATTGCGGACATAAATTTTTCCAACAGAAAAATCTATTAGTACTCGACCGGATTTGAACCCACGAGCTTAGAATCAAAATGTAAGATCATCACTTCAGGACATCCAATCTATCAATAACATCCCCTCAGTGTAGGCAAAAAGTTTCCTCCTGACGCAATATAAATACATGCAGTATAATTTGTGCTACATACTCGTATTATAACGGCCGGGTCCCTGACGGGGTGCGCAGAGCCACAAGTACCTAATCATACAAAAATAGGAAGCCACAAGTAATCACCGCCTGCTCATCTGTACCAACGTTTGCCTCTCACAAGTCCGGGGCGCTCGCCCGGCGCACTCTCTGCTCGTGCTCTCAAGCGCACTAACTTGTAATTGACAGCACATGCACAGCTGCGGTGAGGTGCGAGGGGGGGAGGCGCGCGCACTAATATATATGTGTAAGAACAAACAAAGGGAGCTCGTGCTCCTTTACGAGTACAGCACTTCACTTCAAACTTTTTTGATTCTACGACTTTTAGTTTTTCTCGTGGCTGGATTCGATCCCACGACTGATAAAAATAGAACGTGGCCAAGACCACTCGCAGAACCCACCACCCGATCCAATATTAACGCATGTACCGAGTGATATGACTCGGTCTGTTCTAATGAATATCAGTTCTGATGAAGGAAAAGTTTGTAGAAGCTACGATGGGATAAGTAACCGAGATAATTTGAACTGTACCTACTCCCAATACTTGATCTGACGCTACAAGTCCCTCACTATATTATTTATACTCGTCACTCCGAGCGCGCTGTCATCCTCTCACCACGCTGGTTCGAAGGAGCCAGTGAGGCGAGTACCTACAGTACAGTACAGTAGTGCACAGCTGGACACGGCCTGCCCGATGTGCCTCCACCTTTGCTGTCTGAAATGACATAATGACTCACATTAAATAATGAGACCCTGGTATGAAAATTCGCAATAATATTTTGTTATAAAAAAGTCGCAGCAAAGCCTGGATATATGAGGAAACAGAAACGAGGAGGCTGGCAAAATTGAAAGGAAACCTATATCAAGCTGTGGCAGGCTGAAATGATGATGATGATTTGGTTTAATGTCGCATGTGATCCAGCATCCAGCACGCCGCGCGACCCAGCCGCGCGACCTAGCCGCGCGACGCCGCCGCGCGACGCCGCCGCGGCGCTGCCGCCCGGGAGCGTCTCGCTGTGCTTTTTTCTGGACTTCCTTACGTAATATTGTACACTAGCAGCCGCCCGCGGCTTCGCTCACGCGGTACCCAGATAAAAAGTACCCTATGTCCCATTCCAGCACACGTAGGTAGGTACCTACTATCCTCATTATTCATTATAATATAGTGTACGCTAAACGATGACTAAAGTATTGCCATCTCTTACCATTTCATAATGACAAACAGTGACAGGGCTAACTTTAAGCAATGGCTAACTTTAGCGAACGAATATGAATAATGGTATGTAAGTATATTCCGTAGTTGTTTTTGCGTGAAAGAGTAACAAACATACCTAAATCTAAAAATTAAGAAATTTCGGTGAATTTAGTAAAAATTTTGAGAGTTAAGGTCATGGGCGCCGGCAGAAATAATTTCCAGGTGGTGCAGATTTTAGTTTTCTTACAATCTTTGCCGTATATGATTGTTAATAAAAAGATGAAATTTTAGTCTGAATGTTTGAGACATTTACAAATTTCTGACTATTCATTATGAATTTATTATATAGGTACCCAGTCGTCACGGCTCACACCTATTTGTTCACGACGATCGAAATTTAAAAATTCTAAATTGGTGGGCCAGGAGTACCTACCGGGATCGATATTAATCGATTTCCATTACTTCTCTGAACGCACCCTTTAAAGTACCGCTACTCTACACCAGATGGCACCAGCATAAATGGGATGGATGAACTTAACAGAGAAAGCGCAATACAGTTTCAATAATTCCTGTTGATCCCGAGATTCCCAAGGGGTGCAAGTGCACCCTCTGGCACCCCCTTGCCGGCGCCCATGGTTAAGGTAAACTTTACAAAACGCAACGATAGCGCGTCAAAATTTGATCAGAATTAGCAGCGACATCTAGTTTTCAGACGTAGAATTACGTCAGAACTCCATGAATAATCAAGATTAGAAACTTATTAGACCAGTAATAATTTATGCTTCCTTTCACAGGTAATTTGACATTGACAGTTCCTTTTCCATATGTTTTGTATCATCTATTACTAATCTTTGGTATCATCGCTGTCATAATGTCAAAATAAAAGTATTCTATTTTTCATGAAAAACATGCCAAAAATAAAGAATTTGCTGGTAATTATGACATCAACTAAATGAGAAAAATCGGCTCTTTAATTTGATATAGGTTATGTGCAGTTTTAGACCAAAAATTGATTCCAGGTTTTCATCCCTTTTCACCCCTTTAGAGGTTGAATTTTGAAAAATCCCTTCTTAGTACACCCCTACGTACCAAGGTTTACCTACACTGAAAATTTCAAGTCTCTACGTCCAGCGGTTTAGGCTGTGCGTTGTCTGTCAGTCAGTCAGTCAGTCAGTCAGTCAGTCAGGACAAAGATTCTTATAATATAAGATTGTCAAATAAATAGGTAGTCTATATTTCGCAAAAAAAATATTATTTTAGAAGTTTATAAAACAATGCGTCCCTTAAGCGCCTTCGTTGATTAACCACAATGGCTAAGAAATAACGATAAAACAAATACACAATTTGGAAAATGTTTAGTTGGTTTGCAAACTGGAAACTTCGCGATTCGGTTAGACGCCGAGTTCTGCCAGAGTTGAGGCGCTCGCACACGACGCCGGGCCGCCGCGCGCCGCATGCTTCATGCTATAACTTTTATAATTTTTCAAAATTTCTTAGGTTACGAAATACCGTCTTGTTTAACACGCAGTGGTGGCGCCTTACATTTTGTCATGCATGTACGAAGAGTGCGAGGAGCCAGCTACCTCCTGTTATGACACCTTCCCACCTCGTTTGTGGAACTGGTATTTCGGTGTCTCAACACTTCCATTCGGCTATTTTTCTGTGACCGCGCGCTTCCACTACGATAGAGTTTTACAGAGTTTATGACCAGCTCATTCCTATTTCAATTCGACCAATCGTTTCGCAATATTAAATAGTTTTTTTGTCTCAACCATTCGTTAGTCAATCTGCTTTTCGTGATACCGAAAAAAGAACATTAAATATGTATAACAAGAAGGAGGCGGCGCGGCGCACTATGGAAAATGGTAGAACAACGGCAGATCAAAAATCGTTTTTACTAATGTCGTTACTGACGCACTTTAATTTTTTTTTTAATAGTATCATAGTGGAACTTTAATATAACGTAGTAACTTTGCTTGAATTAAATTTGGAATATTTTTTTTATATTAGGACAAAGTGTTAATTCCAAAAAATGTTTATTTCAGGTGTGTTCGCTTCATTATTTTAAAATTGATTTCTTTCAAAAATTTGCGGGAATAGACATAAAGTGTTATACATTTCTAAAAAGCTCATTATATGGAGATTTTAAAGAAATTATAATGTTGTAGGTTTTATTATTATTATTCTATAAAAAAAACTTAATAATAAGTGAGGGGAAAAAATAAAGTTTTCTAACTTCATCGAGACTTTTGACAGTTACCAGTGTCTCCCGATGCTTTACATTTGATGTTGTTTTGTAGCGTAGATATCCATAAATAACATTTATAAGAATCAGCTGCGGATACGTGCGGTTTCTGAAGTTATCGTAAAAAGTATGACACAAGTCAGGGAACAGAAAACCTCTAACTTTTACTGTTTCCAGTGCGAATAGGTCACTGATTAGTTTGCTGTATATTTTATTTGAATATTAATTTGTTTTTGATAATAAGGCATTCTATCTACAGTTTGCACTCATTTTGCGGTACAACTTTAATCAAGAAAATGTACACTACCCTTAATTATCAAATGATATATAATGAGTGGATTCACTTAATATCGCTATTACAAATTCGTAAACAGATGTTTGACTGTTACGTATCTTCGCTGAATTTCAAAATAAGTGTTCTAAGCGTGAATTATTACTTCCATACATCGAAGGAGGAAAAAAAATTGAAGCTTTAACAACAGTTTTAAAAGAAAACAATCATGTTTTTAAAGACAACATCTGTTATATTATTAGTGATAGTCAAAAAAGAAAAAATACTGCGCTGCTTAGTGAATATGGCTTTGAATACATCTACAATGCCTTTGTTCAGGGACTACCATCAATAGAAGAAGGAGTAGAAGCAAATCTCGTGAAAAAACTAAGGCTTGCATCAGCAAGCAAAATCATCAGCAAATATTTATTTATGTATTTTAATATCTTAGATAACGCAAGCCAGAGTACAATGCTAACGGATCAAGAGGCATTAGTATTTTCATTGATTTAGATTTAACGAAAGTAGGTACAATCTATTTTTTGAGGAATTTAACTAACGAGCGAAACTGTTTTTATTCCAATTATCCACCATCTTCAGCAACAGAAATTACAAATACACATAAAAAATACTGAATCTTCAAGATTTATTGGACCACACTGCAGCTAGGATTTTGACTATAAATTCATTTTGGATCCCGAATTTCACCAAATATAATTAAGCAAGTGTACATCATGCTTTATATTAATATACATAATTTTTCTAATATTAATTTTACTTAGAAATTTGTATTTCGTAACTTTAAATGTTTTATGAGATAAATATTTGTAATCATAATTTAAATTACTTATTTAAATACCAAAGAGCTATATTACCATTGTTTTATAATAAACTAATGTAAAAATATATTTTTATTCGCAATATAAATAGTGTTGTCCCTAAGGAAATAAAGATCATTTGTAAAAGTATTTCTTTTAATTTTTTTTAATATTTATACTTTAATAAAATCATAGGTTCTGAACTTTATCTAAAGCCTTATTTAATACTCTATGAATGTGCAAAAATGCAAGCGTATTCCTTGAAAAATAAAGTCGTTATCGATTTTTGATCTGAAACAGACCTCTATTTTCCATAGTGCGGCGCGGTACTCCCACTTCGTGTGCAAACACTCCAGACAAGAGACTTAATTCGAGAAATGATCTTAAACTGGCGAGAGTTAAAATTAATTTACAATTTGATTATTATTACTGGATTTGAGTCGAGTTTGAATGTATAGCTCCGCCGTTCTAATGGCAAGCGAAAGATAATACTGAGGAAGTTCTCAATCCTTGGCGCTTCGACCTTTTTAACTAATATATAACTCGGTAACTTAGCGTTTCTGCTCCTCGCTAAGCTCTACAGAGTTTCTGTTGGACTCATTACACTGGAACCCACTTTAAAGATAAGTTATTATTAAAAATAAAGTTTGCAAAATAGTACAGCAGGCAGCAGGTAGGACGGGACAGGCCTTCGCTTTAGTGTCGGTCCGCTTGTGGAGCGGAGGCGCTGCCGGACCTTTCTAATACAGATACAGAGCAGGATTGAAACTCTTGCAAATACGACCATCACTTTATTAGCAAACATTTCACGTAACTTACCCGACCATCAGCGACATAAGATGTATGTGCGGTTGGCTCGTGTGCGAGATGCCGCGTCTCAGAGGGGCGCGGGGCGCGGCGTCGTGTGCGAGATGCCGCGTCTCAGAGGGGCGCGGGGCGCGGCGTCGTGTGCGAGATGCCGCGTCTCAGAGGGGCGCGGGGCGCGGCGTCGTGTGCGAGATGCCGCGTCTCAGAGGGGCGCGGGGCGCGGCGTCGTGTGCGAGATGCCGCGTCTCAGAGGGGCGCGGGGCGCGGCGTCGTGTGCGAGATGCCGCGTCTCAGAGGGGCGCGGGGCGCGGCGTCGTGTGCGAGATGCCGCGTCTCAGAGGGGCGCGGGGCGCGGCGTCGTGTGCGAGATGCCGCGTCTCAGAGGGGCGCGGGGCGCGGCTCCCTGAAGCTCTCCTCCGGCTTGCTCTCCTCCTCCACGTCGAAGTTCACTATCATGCACTGACAGCACTTCATGCCTGGAACAATTACATCGTTCAGCGAGAGGTGCGGCTTCCGTTCCCGCTGTGGAACAAATGTTTTCGTGTTCCGTGAACACTTCGTCCGGGTCTGGGAGAGGGCTGGGGACGCACGTAACACGACGGGGTCCCTCCGAGCACATTGTGAGTCGATTCGGTATTCAAGTTACAAACTAAGATCATATTTTTGTTAAAATATAAGATTTTCTCAGGAGACTGTGCCTGCCTACGTAATGTAGGTATTATATAGGTTTGTATTTGTCAGGAGAACCACAGCTGTCTAGAAACGCCAAGTTTATTACTTTTGATAGAGTCACGTAGGACGGAGCGTTTTGCCAAGATTTCTTTTGGGAGACGTGAGGCGATGGCGCAGTACAGGAGTCGTCGGAAGAAATATTGCAGTCACGGCAGGCGAGGCTTGTTACCGGTAGGTATATGCAATCGCGAAAGTAATTTATAATCGAGTACAGCTTGCTTCCGCTCGCAACTTCGCTCGTTCGCGACGTGAGCCAGGAGTAGCCCGCGTGCTGCGGCCATTCCGACTCATTACCTGTACATAACCAGTTAATCCCAGGCTGTTGAGCCGCTCACGACGTGCCAAGTCGCGAGGAGTCATCCCGACCGAGGAGTGATCCGGAACACGCACCCCACATCCTGTCCCGATGCAACGCGACTCACGCCGCGGGTGTGAGCTAGTTGTCTCCTGAGGAGTTCGTCGTGACTGACATTTTGCTAGAGAAAGCAGAGCCTACACTCCACTCTGCTGCTGCCCAAGACTTGAAGGAGCATTCCTTACAGCATGTGAACGTACCCTGAGAAAGGATTTTTGATAACTCTGCCTCCAAGGGCGTGAAATGTCCCCGAGGGCTCCCTTCCAGCTGATGACACAGGTTTTAATATTCATTAGGTTGTACAAGAGGCCGGCGCCGGCGCCGGTTCCCGCGCGACGTTTACCTTCACTGTCAGAGAATTCGTGTCCTACTGTACCATTTCAGTAGAAAATTCCATCAGAACCACCAGGCGCTCGGAGGCGGCGCGCCGCCGGCTCCACTGCGCCGCCGGGGCTCCGCGTCACGACGGCGAGGGCTTGTGAAGTACCTTTGAAGCACATCGGCAGGCACGCGAAGCACGGACACAGCACGGACGGGAAGCAACACAGCTGCGGCACGCACACGCAGAAACACATCCACCGAGACTGTCGCAGCCGGCGCCGTCCGGCACCCGGCGCCCGGCGCTGTCCGGCACTGGAGGGGCGGAGGCCGCGCTGCCCACAGCTGCGGACGGACTGCGGGAGTTTTTACAGCTTTTGTTGTTATTCTAGTTCGACATCTCACGAGACAATATAAACATGCGTCACACCCGTCGCGTTGCTAAACTTGTGCCAGATTGCACGGACGTGGTGATTTATTATCTGTGCCATCGAAGAGGATGTAAACACTTGTGTTGCACGACCTCGGAGCAATAAATACATTTAATTATTGTTTATTTATTTATTGATCCGCGGGTCCGAGGGCGCGATAGAAAATGTAGGAGATTGGCTATTAGTCCGGTAAGTGTCAAATGTTAGGTCTCTTGAGAGTAGTTTATACCCAAAACCCTGAAAACCCTGTGCTGCTCGCGAAATTGCGAAAACTTTGGCCATTTTTTGATTTTTCGAAAAAAACTACCTTATGGAAGCGTTTTTCAGGTATCTTCGTTCTATACTTCCGAAAAGCACTAGCTACAATTCTGCACTTCCTTAAGGTAACTTTCAAAAAAAAAGGGAAAGTTTCAGGTCAAAAAAACTGAAAAAATGCCCAAAGTTTTGGCAGGCACCGGTGCTGCTCTATCAAGCAGCGCACGCAGGGTGTTCATAATGTACTTGCAAATTCGGGTATAACCTACTCTCTAGGGACCTAACAACAGAAAAAAATCGTAGATATTGACTGGACTATATCAGAAAACTGAAAATTTTATTGGTAGGATACCAATAAATGCCTATTAAATATAATAAATATCCTAAGTAAATATAACCGCATATTTTATTTTTATTTTGACTCTGTTATTGAATCCACAGACATTTAAGCACAGATTTAACCATTGAGAGACTTTGAGATGCAGGGGACAGCAGGCGGAGAGCTAAAGTAAAATAAAGAGATTACACTAGCCCCTTCATTTTATTACCTACTGAAAAACAAAATACCTATCTCTACATTTTAAGACATTTTACCTCCTTCTACAAGTACTCCTCTCAGGCTGACAGCGCGTGACGCAGTTCAGTGACATGTCACTTCATTAATTTCGTCAACTTCAAATCTTATGTATTTTACCATTAAATTGTTAGTTTTCTATAATAATCCACAATAAATAAATTAAAACTGAATTTTAATTTAGAATCAGATCTAACTGAAGTTGTCATCAAGGAATATGTCAAAAACACAAGCTGAGAACAGATTAGAATAAGAAGTTACATCGAAGCCGGTGCGCAGTCGAGGAGCTCTAGCAGCAGGTGGAGCGGTGCATGTGCTGCGTGGCGCCGCCGTGCGCGTGGCTCGCCGCGCTGCCCGCGCTGCTGCTGTGCTCGTGCGCGCTGTGCGCCAGGGCGCTCTGCCCGGCCTGCCTCGACGTCCTGCCTCCTGCCTGTTTGGACTTCTTCGGCTTTAACGAGCAGCTTGATGAGGTGCAAAGGTAGAAGAAAATAGATTGAGCTTAGTTCACGAACGATATAAGACGGAGTAAATTGAGATAAGAAGATAAACCGCAGAATAAATTGTAGACTTCCTGAGTTGGCATCTAAAACAAGATAAGCGGGGATTGTGCATTGTCCTCGAACGAGATAAGACGCAAGTTGAGCCTGCTTCTGAAACGGAATAAAAGACTTGACAAAAATTGAGCTTAGTTCAGAAACTTGATTAGTCACAAAATAACTTGAACTTGGTTCTAAAACAACATAACAGAAGCAATTGGGCTTGTTCTAGAACAAGGTAAGCCACCCGCTTCTCAAACAAGATAACCAAAAGAAATTGTGCTTAGTTCCAAACCAAAGTAACGAATAGAAAAACTGAACTTTGTTCTAAAACAAGCGATCGTTGAGCTTCATCGCGACAGAGCTTAATTCAGCTTAGTTTGGGCTGAAAAGAGGTATCAGATAACACGATCCAAGCAGATTCATTCGAAAAAGCTTTCACACCCTCTCCTTTAGGAGAGTATTCAAGGAACATCACGACATTTGTTGTCCGGGTCCCCCCCGGAGGCTCACGGAGACTGTGCTATAATAAAAAGCTACCCTTCACTGGAGTATATTCCGAGAAAAGAACAATCTAGAAGAAACACACACTTTAAAATAGCTCTCAGTCAACAAATACCGAGGACGCGTCGCTAACACGTCAGCTCCAGAATCGGACGACACGTTGTAACTGAAGCTTATTATTCTCATAATCTTAACTCTTGTTGGCATCCTCCCGCGCAGCAGCCGTGCAGTCGCAGAAGTAGTCTAGCACGCGTAACACCGCGTCTGCTCGCCGTCGTGTCGTCGCGTGTCGCGTGTCGCGTGTCGCGTGTCGCGCGTGGGCCGCGAGCGCGCGCGATGTGTCTGATGGTGTACGTGCTGCCGCTGCTGGTGAGCCCCTTCGTGTCGTGCTGCCCGTGCTGCGACTGCTGCTTCAGATGCGTCATCCCGGACGAGAAGATGGAGCCCGGCTAATGCACTCGGCGAACCCTCGCTCACTCAATTATTCGGGTTCTTCTGTATCAGTAAGGGGGCTATTGATGAAGGCTTAGGTGCAGCTTCAAGGCAAGGTGTCGGTGACAGCGCGCGGAATGACGTCGCATATATAGACGTGCGCGGAGCAGCTCCGACGCGTTGCGTTGCTGTTGCGTGCTTCTTGTTTCGGGAAGCAAGTTTCGACGTTACGAGTATTATTAAAATTAAATTAAATCAAGATTTTAAATAATAATGCAACTTTTTTATTCAATGGAACCCAGGATCCTTTTTAAATGTGTAGGCTGTGAGGCTTCGTGAGTTTCTCCGTGATGTTCGCGTCCAGGATCAAACATAGAAAAAAAGAAAAAACATTTTACCAACGACTCTATAAGTAACTGTCGATATTTTAGTCGCGTCACTAGTTCCTTCGAACCAGTCAGATGAAAATATCAAAAGGAATGCATGTACACACATACATACCCACATACATACCTACACCTCAAACACATTAACCTCCTTCTTTACAGTCGGGTAAAAAAACCATCAAGTTTCACTTTACCTTGCATGGAATGCTTTATTTATTGTAATTCTTTATTATTATCATGCACTAACCAAAGGACATCATTCACGTCTCGAACAAAAAATACCCAAAAAAAAAATGCCGGCCAGTAAAAAAAAATGAGTGTATCTTGTAGATAATTACATTTTGATCATTTTTTATTATGGCAACAAAGAGCTACGATCAACCATCGCCGTGTTATCTAACATTGAAATAACAAAATAATGAGTGAATTTGAAAAAAAAAACACCCTGTATTATTATATCAATCGATAGTGTTATTGATAGAAATCAATTCCTGGATACAAACACACTACGGCAAATCAATGGAAATAGTTTATTTTTGCTATTTTTTGTATGTCTAGGTTGTGAGTCAAAAACCTACGGTATACCTACGCCAAGTTGATTGTGTTCAAAGGTAGCTACTAGATATAAATAAAAAAAAATAAAAATATTGACATAATACTTTATTTTGAGTGAAATATGAGTGAAACAGGTAATAACAAGCACTTTTCGACGATCTTGCATTGTTTATAATAATTATTAACAAATATTTATATACTGATGATATCATTTTAATGCTCATTTTATGAATTTTTGATGTTACAAAATGAGTTCAAAAGTCGGTCGTACACGTTACCCGTCATAATAAAAAATGTTCAAAATATCGTTTGCCATAAAATAAAATATTTTTTTTTTGTTGGCCGGCACTTTCATTTTTGGGTACTATTTGAATGATCTCCTTTATTGTTCTGAACATATCTTCTTCATGCAATTCATTATTTTTGTTATCATTTTTGATGGAAAACCCTGAAACCTGTTATAGATCTGATTTTATGATTCAGCTGATATATTATTAAACTTTATCTAAATTCATTATTTTTAACATGATTTTCATCATAAATCTAACACTTTTATTTTGACGTGTTTGTATGTTTCGAAAGGAAGCCTGTCATATAGTGAATAATCTATTTTATCTTTGAATTAACCTTTAGCTTCAAGTTAGGTCGGTACAGATTCCAATATAAACCTACGCTTCCGCTTACGCTATGGTTTCTACTGAAGCAGAAGAAAACCTCTGTCATTACATTACAGAGGTGACAATAGAGAAACGTAAACTCCTAGTTTCCACAGATTCCTCTTGAATTTTCAAACTGAGTTCCAGAATCACGTCTTCAATTTGACAAGAAAAATGAAAAATTTGAAGGGCAGTCTGATGGAGATTTTCAAAGCGAAAATACCTTTAATATCTCGGGCCAATCTCGGGCCCCTTGATTGTTACCGGGTTCTATCAAGGAACTGAAAAAAATGGACTCCTTGTGTGGTTCTTATCGTCGAGAGAAAAGCAGGGAGAAAAAAGCCGCATAACAGGTTCAGGTATGCATTTTTATACTTAAAAATATGAACTTACAAATTATTTGATAAAATTATTACTTATTATACTAACTAAATTGAAGATACAAAATTACGTTTTTAAATTAGAATATTTTAAATTATGGGAAAATAATTTTTATTTTTGTTCTGTTTCAGGCGCTGCAGATGTTTACAATTCAAAGTGGTTTGGATATCCTTATTTCGATTTTCTTAAAGATAAAAATGAAACTGGTGACACTCAGGAAACGATGCCGAATGTAAGAATTTTTAACTACCTATGCATATTGATTTTGAAATGGTATAGAACCATTAGTTATAAAATGTTCTGCCAAGTGCAACCGCATTTCTTTTGCGTTATTAGAACTACGCCTTGGAACCGCTGCAATTGGTGTGAATGTAACTTCATTTATTTAATTTCTCCGTTCCGGGAATTTCTCCGTTCCGGCCAGGAATCAGTACGCCATCAAATTCTCTGTCAAACAACTCCGGTGAAATAAGATTAGTTGAAGTATTTTTCCGGATGTAAATAGTTGGACAAATATATAACTGCTAAGACGACCTTTGTTGCTTCATTTGACTCTAGTAAGATAGGTTTTCTAAAAACGCGAAATATGGCACTTAATATACCAAATGCATTCTCAACGACACGTCGAGCTCAGCTAAGGCGATAATTAAATATTCTTTGTTTAGAACCATTTTCTGGGTTGCCCTCAAATGGTTTCATGGTGTATTCGTTTAGTGCAAAGGCTTTATCTTATAAAATAAAATAAGGACATCTTTTATATATGATATTTCCAATATCTTCTCTTTAGGCACGTTCAATTCTTTCTTTTCTAGCTTTTTATACAACGTTGTGTTTTTGAAAACACCACCATCAGAGATTCGCCCTTTGCTACCAACATTTACATACAAAAAATTGTAGCTAGCATCAACTAATCCAAAAAGCACGATGCTTGGAAATTGTTTGTAATTATCATAATCAGTCCCACTGTTAATCGGTGCCTGCAACATAACATGTTTTCCATCCAACGCCATCGCTCCCGTAGCGTGGTGAAAATTCCTTGACCTTGCGTCCAAAAATCTGTTCATTCTAATTTAGGTAAATTTTCTCCATTGAATAGGATTACAGGGACATACAGTGCGATTCACCATGCTATGTTACAAATACAAGCCTGTGATGCAAGTGTGAACAACGTCGAAATTGGCATTTACTCAAATAGTTTATATAGTTTTAGGAAATATTTAATCAACATTTTAAAATCAAATATGTAATTAATGAATTCTGTTTTTATTTTTATTAGGTACTAGCTGTGCCTCGTGGTTTCACCCGCGTTTTTCTCGTCAACAAATATATTTCGAAAAAGATTATTACAGGATTTTGTGTTGATAAAAAACTCTATGGCCCATAACTCATTAATAGGTACCAACTCTTAACATCTTACACACGTGATAACTTTTACACGAAATATACGATTGAGATGAAACAAAAAGTATTTCACTTCTACATAAATACTCTTGATAACATAATGCTTAATTTCGATAAAGATTAATATTACGATACATATTTAACGTAGTTTTTTTTTCTTCAGACGATTTAATAATTATTTTGAACACAAAATCGGTTATTGTGATTAAACCATGATAGCTAGATATTATGTTCTCGCTGTCTTTTTTGTAGGTCTTAATGGGATCTACAAACCCGTAGTACATCATTTTGTTCTATTGTCAATAGTTTTTGCAGCGCACGCAAAAATAGGTTGCTCGATTTTACACCTTGTGTTACAAAATAACAATTTTATTACGGAATCCTAATTTTGGAAAAAAAAACATAGCCTTCCTCGATAAA
>OX439463.1:0-2500 GCA_949320045.1 Scotopteryx bipunctaria
TGTGGGTGGGATCAATAGAATGAAAGGATATAGAGGAGCACGGATCTACCAGAGCTCCGAGCTGGGCGACGGATGTGTCAAGGCGGCAATAGCCGTCTTCGAACAAGACCTGGACGTCATACTCTGTCCAGAATTCACCACGAACAACATCGTAGTGGTGAAGATAAGAACTAGAGCCTGGCAGATCGTTGCTGTTTCATTCTATTTCGAGCCAACCCAGCCCATAGAGCCATACCTGGAGCAGATCAAGAAAATAGTTGAGGAGCTTGGCCCTACAAGAATAGTCCTAGGAGGAGACGCGAATGCAAAGAGTACCTGGTGGGGCAGTCACACAGTGGACAGCAGGGGCGAGGACTTGTCAGGCACTCTTGAGGAGCTCGGCTTGCAGGTGCTCAACAGGGGAGATACCCCCACCTTTGACACCATTAGAGGAGGTGTATCTTACACTAGCCATCCCGACGTTACGGCCTGCACAATCGACATGTTAGACCTCGTGGACGGGTGGAGAGTAGTGGAAGACCTCACGCACTCGGATCACAATGGCATAGCTTTCAATATAGCGCTCAAAAAAGAAAAGGGGGTAAGTGTTATCCGAACCACTAGGCTCTATAATACAAAAAAAGCAAATTGGGTACAGTTTCATGAGAAACTGAACCAATTAAAAGCTGAAAACAACATTAATAAAACAGAAATTGATAACATCACAAATAAAATAGGACTAGAGCAAGCAATAGTTAAATACACAGAAATTATCACACAAACATGCACGCACACAATACCTAAAAAGAAAACAAAAGAAACACTTACCCAGCCGCCGTGGTGGTCCGCAGAACTCGCAGCGCTGAAGAAGAGGTCCGTCACCCTGAAGCGTCGAATAAGATGTGCAGCGCCAGCCCGAAGATCCAGAGTCGTTGATGAGTACCTGCAAGCAAGAGAAAAGTTCCTGAGTGAAGTGAAGAGAGCCAAGATCCAAAGCTGGAAAGACTTCTGTGAGAAACAGGACAGGGAGGGGGTATGGGAGGGGATCTACCGAGTTATAGGCAGAACAGCTACAAGGCAAGAGGATATTCCCCTAACCAAAGATGGAAAACCGATCGATCCCAAGGAATCAGCCAAGGCTCTGGCGGATATCTTCTACCCGGAGGATAAGGAGGAGGAGGATAATGCTTACCATCGACAGACCAGAGAACTAGCGAACAGAATAAATGAAGAGGTACATGATGAACAGCATGACCCTCCATTTACGAAAGAGGAGCTAAGTACTGCGATGGGAAGCTTTAATCCAAAGAAAGCCCCGGGTGGGGATGGGTTCACCGCAGACATCTGCAGTCAGGCGATAGAAGGCGACCCAGAGACGTTCCTTGCCTTGGCCAATAAGTGCCTGGTCCTCTCACACTTTCCGACCATCTGGAAAGAGGCCACAGTCGTGGTCCTGAGGAAGCCAGGCAAGGACGATTACTCAAACCCCAAGTCCTACAGACCGATAGGACTACTGCCAGTCATGGGGAAGGTCCTGGAGAAGATGGTGGTCCAACGGATGAAGTGGCACCTCCTGCCCAAGTTGAGCACTCGCCAATACGGGTTCATGCCAAAAAGAAGCACCGAAGACTCCCTCTATGACCTGGTACATTACATCCAAGGAAAACTGCAGCAGAAAAAACTAGTCACGGTCATATCATTGGACATAGAGGGAGCCTTCGACAGTGCGTGGTGGCCTGCGATAAGGATCCGGTTGGCGGAAGAAAAGTGCCCAATAAACATCAGAAGGCTGATTGATAGCTACCTCCAGGATAGACGGGTCCGGGTCAGATACGCTGGAGAGGAACACCTTAAGGATACCAGCAAAGGGTGCGTTCAGGGATCGATCGGAGGGCCAATAATGTGGAACCTCTTACTGGACCCCCTACTGAAGGGGCTTGAGGCACGCGGAGACTACACACAGGCTTTTGCGGATGACGTCGTCATGGTTTTTGAGGGAGACACTGCTCTGGAAGTCCAGAGACGTGCGAATGCGGCTCTCGCCTATGTTGGGGAGTGGGGTGCCAGAAATAAGCTCAGGTTTGCGCCGCATAAAACCAACGCTATGCTTATAACCCGCAAACTCAAATTTGACACACCACTCCTCAGCATGGGGGGGATCAGCATTGGCATGTCTCGGGAAATCAAGATCCTGGGGCTCACCATTGACGACAAATTGACATTCAGCAGTCACGTGGCGAACGTCTGCAAGAAAGCACTAAATGTTTACAAACAGCTATCCAAAGCCGCCAGGATAAGCTGGGGCCTGAATCCCGAGGTCATCCGGATTATCTACACGGCGACCGTAGAACCGGTGGTGACGTATGCGGCCAGTGTCTGGGCACCTGCAACAAAAAAGATAGGGATACAAAAGCACTTGAACGCAGTCCAGAGGGGTTTCGTGCAAAAGATGACCAGAGCATACCGCACTGTCTCCCTAAACTCGGGTTTGGTTCTGGCCGGGATGCTCCCACTCGACCTC
>OX439463.1:7500-37500 GCA_949320045.1 Scotopteryx bipunctaria
CTAACCTAACCTAACCTAACCTAACCTAACCTAACCTAACCTAACCTAACCTAACCTAACCTAACCTAACCTAACCTAACCTAACCTAACCTAACCTAACCTAACCTAACCTAACCTAACCTAACCTAACCTAACCTAACCTAACCTAACCTAACCTAACCTAACCTAACCTAACCTAACCTAACCTAACCTAACCTAACCTAACCTAACCTAACCTAACCTAACCTAACCTAACCTAACCTAACCTAACCTAACCTAACCTAACCTAACCTAACCTAACCTAACCTAACCTAACCTAACCTAACCTAACCTAACCTAACCTAACCTAACCTAACCTAACCTAACCTAACCTAACCTAACCTAACCTAACCTAACCTAACCTAACCTAACCTAACCTAACCTAACCTAACCTAACCTAACCTAACCTAACCTAACCTAACCTAACCTAACCTAACCTAACCTAACCTAACCTAACCTAACCTAACCTAACCTAACCTAACCTAACCTAACCTAACCTAACCTAACCTAACCTAACCTAACCTAACCTAACCTAACCTAACCTAACCTAACCTAACCTAACCTAACCTAACCTAACCTAACCTAACCTAACCTAACCTAACCTAACCTAACCTAACCTAACCTAACCTAACCTAACCTAACCTAACCTAACCTAACCTAACCTAACCTAACCTAACCTAACCTAACCTAACCTAACCTAACCTAACCTAACCTAACCTAACCTAACCTAACCTAACCTAACCTAACCTAACCTAACCTAACCTAACCTAACCTAACCTAACCTAACCTAACCTAACCTAACCTAACCTAACCTAACCTAACCTAACCTAACCTAACCTAACCTAACCTAACCTAACCTAACCTAACCTAACCTAACCTAACCTAACCTAACCTAACCTAACCTAACCTAACCTAACCTAACCTAACCTAACCTAACCTAACCTAACCTAACCTAACCTAACCTAACCTAACCTAACCTAACCTAACCTAACCTAACCTAACCTAACCTAACCTAACCTAACCTAACCTAACCTAACCTAACCTAACCTAACCTAACCTAACCTAACCTAACCTAACCTAACCTAACCTAACCTAACCTAACCTAACCTAACCTAACCTAACCTAACCTAACCTAACCTAACCTAACCTAACCTAACCTAACCTAACCTAACCTAACCTAACCTAACCTAACCTAACCTAACCTAACCTAACCTAACCTAACCTAACCTAACCTAACCTAACCTAACCTAACCTAACCTAACCTAACCTAACCTAACCTAACCTAACCTAACCTAACCTAACCTAACCTAACCTAACCTAACCTAACCTAACCTAACCTAACCTAACCTAACCTAACCTAACCTAACCTAACCTAACCTAACCTAACCTAACCTAACCTAACCTAACCTAACCTAACCTAACCTAACCTAACCTAACCTAACCTAACCTAACCTAACCTAACCTAACCTAACCTAACCTAACCTAACCTAACCTAACCTAACCTAACCTAACCTAACCTAACCTAACCTAACCTAACCTAACCTAACCTAACCTAACCTAACCTAACCTAACCTAACCTAACCTAACCTAACCTAACCTAACCTAACCTAACCTAACCTAACCTAACCTAACCTAACCTAACCTAACCTAACCTAACCTAACCTAACCTAACCTAACCTAACCTAACCTAACCTAACCTAACCTAACCTAACCTAACCTAACCTAACCTAACCTAACCTAACCTAACCTAACCTAACCTAACCTAACCTAACCTAACCTAACCTAACCTAACCTAACCTAACCTAACCTAACCTAACCTAACCTAACCTAACCTAACCTAACCTAACCTAACCTAACCTAACCTAACCTAACCTAACCTAACCTAACCTAACCTAACCTAACCTAACCTAACCTAACCTAACCTAACCTAACCTAACCTAACCTAACCTAACCTAACCTAACCTAACCTAACCTAACCTAACCTAACCTAACCTAACCTAACCTAACCTAACCTAACCTAACCTAACCTAACCTAACCTAACCTAACCTAACCTAACCTAACCTAACCTAACCTAACCTAACCTAACCTAACCTAACCTAACCTAACCTAACCTAACCTAACCTAACCTAACCTAACCTAACCTAACCTAACCTAACCTAACCTAACCTAACCTAACCTAACCTAACCTAACCTAACCTAACCTAACCTAACCTAACCTAACCTAACCTAACCTAACCTAACCTAACCTAACCTAACCTAACCTAACCTAACCTAACCTAACCTAACCTAACCAAGTCTGCTCCCACCCGCAGTCGAGAGCGCCACGATTCTGAGTGTCTCCGTACCGGAAAAATTGTTTTAAAAAGTAAAAATCGCGCGATTTTCAAGTGCAATACCTCAAAAGTTGCGGAACAACAAGACGCATACGTTGGTGAAAACCGCAGTGTTCCAAGTCAAGTGCACAAAAAGTTATTAAAGAAAAAGTGATTTTTACGAAATTTTGAAACTTCAGAGTGGAATATCTCGTGATCTGCAGCGGCGACCTACACCTTTTTTGGTGCCTCCGAGAAGGCCTCTTGGAGCTCTACAATTTGACACCCTTTGCCGATTTTTCTCGCGCAGGAGCGCGGAGTAATCGGCAAAAAAACAAAAAGCACGTGGCCACGAGGTCAGTGACCCGAGGCCGTGGAGAAGAACTGACAGCGGGACCTGAAGGACCCTACTACGAGCACCCCGGAGGCAGTTTCAGAACTTCCCTAAGTTAAGTCTAGGCTTAGATATAGCATTTTCAAATTTTTTCAATTTTCAAAATTTTTTATTTCCGTCAAAAGATCTGTGACCTATACTTTTTAAATTTAAATTCTATAGACCTTAAGCTACTCTACCTCCTATAAAAAATTCGACATACTTTCGTCAGCTAGTTTATGAATTATCTATTTTTGAAAATTTCACCGTTGCACGAGGTACCCCTTAGAAAATACTTAGAGACTAGATTTTATTCACATATTGTTAGGCTTAATTTTTAGATATAGGTACTATTTTGTCCGACTCAAATCGGGCCATTTTTGAATTTTTGTGTAAATTTTTATGTAAATTTAGGTGTTTTTTGCAATTTAAAAATCGGGGGCTCATTTTCTCGCTAAACTGGGTATTGCAACAGATAGGGCTTGTAAATACCTTTAAAACAAGCCCAAACACAAAGCAATTCGGTCAATAATTGACGAAGTTAGAAAAAGGGCGGCCATCTTTGCCGCCATTTTGAAAAATTAAAAACGGTTTTTCTTGTGAACCGTTTATCCTAGAGAGTTGGGATTTTTTTCTGGGTACACGAGCGACATATCCCCTGTGTATTGGTAGAGGCTAGAGCTCTACATAGAGCACCACTTTTTTGGTCGAACTAGGGCAGCGGAATTGTCGGCCGGGACCAGCAGACCTCCCAGAATCAAACCGCGAGTCTCTGGGAGCATTTTTGACAGAGTTACGGGAGTTTGTATTTTCGGCGGCCATATTGTTCCGCCATCTTGGAAAACTTTGAAGTCTCATATCTCCCGAACCATAGCTCGGAATTTGATGCGGTTTTTTGTGTTGTATAGCCTATAAATAGACCTACTAACCTAAATTGATAAATCGACTCTAGGTAGAGTCGAAAAATTTTTTGACTAAAATCGGGTCTACAAACTAAATAATTACTTGAGGGAAGCCGAAATTGACATTTTAAAGGAGTAAGACTCTACATAGAGCAACTAACTTAAAAACTAAAACATTAAAAACTTAAAACTAAGTACTTACCTGCACGTAGCGCTGGCTGGCTGAAGACCCACCTCAAATCTGAAACAGAAAAAAGAATTAGTATATTATACACACATTATATACATATTATATACACTTTATACAAATTTTACAACTTATACAAATTTAACTTAGCTTTTATTAATTGACGAGTCCCCTAACGTATCGCGAAGATGTTCGGTTTTCGTACCCCCGACAAGACCAAGATGGTCGCTACGGATGACGACCCGAAGACATCCCCTAAAATGACGGAGAAGGCAGGACCTTCTCACGAGTTGACCAAACCCTCTGTAGTGAGGCGTAGCATAGGGGAATGGGAAGCAGGAAAAACGGACACCCAACCCCAACCCAAACCCAAGTCCCCAGTAGCCACGAAAAAGGCAATGCCAGTGGCGGGACCATCCAAACCAAAGCCGAAGGCGGTGCTCTCCCAGGAAAGTACAGTGGCCCGAAGACCACTGGTAGAGGTTGAAGAAAGCCCGCCAAAGCCAGAGCAAGTGAAGTACCCCCACAGAACAGCGGAAGCACCGGCCTGCCTAACCAAGGCCAAGCTACAATTGGGCAGCGCACGAAATCTAAAGACCGAAATAAAAACCGAGGTCACACTGTCTGTGGAAAGGTTGTACCAACTGGTGAAGGATGCGGAACTGGAAAGGAACAAAGAGAAAAGGAACAAGGAAGTGGGAAGCGGGATGGGAGTGGGGGGGGATGAGACAGAGCCAGCTGATTTGCCTCTGCCTCTTCCACCCTCACCCAAGAAGAGACCTGAATCGGGAGCAGAAGGTGAGCTAATCAGGAAACTAGAGGAGCATAGTAAGCTCATGAAGGAAAGCACCGAACGAATGGAAGGGCTAAAAGAGGCTATGGAGAAACAACAGAAAGCCTTGGAAGAAATGACATACGCGAGTGTAGCCGCTGGTCCAACTAGGAAGCAACTTCCTACTCAGACCGCGCTACACTCCGTAGTCATTACTTCCAAGGATGAAACTGAAACAGGGGAAGAGGTCCTAAGTAGAATTAGAGGTGTCATCAATGCAAAGGAAGGAGGAATAACTGTAGATAGAGTTAGAAAAGCCAAAGACAGAAAGGTCATAGTCGGATGCAGAACAGAAGAAGAAAGGCAGAAAGTCAAGGACAGGCTCAAAAACGCAGAAGGACACCTCCACGTTGAAGAGATAAAGAACAAAGACCCCCTCTTGATGCTCAGGGATGTATTCCAATACAATGGGGACGAGGATATCCTGTCTGCCTTCAGGAAGCAAAATGGAGACGTCTTCAGAAACCTCGATAAACAAGATGACAGAATGGAGATTAGATACCGTAGGAAGACGAGGAACCCCCAAACATGCCACATCGTCATGCGGGTGTCCCCCACAATATGGAAGCGAGCGATAGAAGCAGGAGCCGTCCATATCGACTTGCAAAGGGTCAGAGTTGCAGACCAATCACCGCTCGTGCAATGCTCACTGTGCCTCGGATATGGACATGGCAGGAGATTCTGCAAACAGACGATCGAAAAGTGTAGCCATTGTGGGGGGCCCCACATGAGGTCGCAGTGCAACGATTGGCTCGATGGCATTGCCCCTAAATGCTGTAACTGCACACACGCCAAATTGGACGTGATAAATCACAGCGCATTTAGCGATGAGTGTGCAATAAGGCGAAAGTGGGATGCACTCGCCCGGGCAACCATTGCGTATTGCTGAGGGCAACAACACAGTACCCAAATCAAGCACTCCAACTAACAGAACTCCATACTTGATCGCTCAAGCGAATCTCCAAAGGAAAGAGCTGGCCACCAACGAACTCATGATGAGAGCACAGGAAAGAAAAGTAGCCTTTGCGCTGCTCCAGGAACCATACGTAGGGGGGGCAAAAAGTATGAAAAGCTATAGAGGGACAAGGATCTTCCAGTGCACAAAACTAGGAGAAGGGACTGTTAAAGCGGCGATAGCCGTCTTCGACCATGACATTGACGTCATACAATGCCCAGAACTCACCACTAATAACATCGCAGTGGTGAGAATCCGGACCAGTGCCTGGGAGATCGCGGTGGTCTCCTTCTACTTCGAGCCAGGGGAACCAATAGAACAGTACCTGGAGCAGCTCAAAAGAACAGTATCAGAGATAGGGCCCAAAAAAGTCATTATAGGTGGAGACACAAACGCAAAGAGCACTTGGTGGGGCAGCACAAAAGTTGACTATCGGGGGATAGAAATGGCCGGGGCTTTGGAGGAGATGAGCTTACAGGTACTCAACGAAGGCAACGTCCCAACCTTCGACACCATAAGAGGCGACAGAGAGTACACAAGCCATGTGGACGTGACGGCCTGCACTGAGGATATGCTCGACCTGGTGGAGGATTGGAAAGTCGAGGACGACCTAGTGAGTTCAGACCACAACGGCATCACATTTAAAGTAAACGTAGTAAAAGCTAAAGGAACGCGTGTAGAACGAACAACTAGGATATATAACACCAAAAAAGCTAACTGGGACCAGTTTCATGAGAAACTGGACCAGTTAAAAGATGATAATAAAATTAACAAAACAGAAATAGACCAGATTAATAGTAAAGAAGAATTGGAAGAAATAGTTAAAAAGTACATAACAGTAATAAAAGAAGCATGCAATGGTGCAATACCTAAAAAGAAAATAAATGAAAAACTTACCCTGCCGTGGTGGTCCGAAGAACTCGCTGAGTTGAAAAAGGAGGCCGTCACCAGGAAGCGTAGAATCCGATGTGCAGCGCCAGTCCGCAAAGCGAAGGTCATCGATGAGTACCTGAAAGCAAAAGAAAAATATGAGAGTGAAGCCAAAAAGGCCCAGATAGAAAGTTGGAAAGGGTTCTGTGAAAGACAAGATAAGGAAGGACTATGGGAAGGAATCTACAGGGTAATAGGAAGAACCACCAGGAGAACGGAAGATCTGCCCCTAGTGAAGGATGGGAAAGCTCTCGATGCTAAGGAGTCCTGCAGGGTGTTGGCCGAGACCTTCTACCCGGAGGACGGAGAAGAAGGGGAAAATGACAGTCATAAGCAGACGAGACTGGAAGCTGAAAATATAAACGGCCCGGATCATGATGGAAACCATGATCCACCGTTTACTAAGGAAGAGCTACGATCTGCGATGGCGAGCTTCAACCCGAAGAAAGCCCCGGGAAGCGATGGACTCACAGCTGACATATGCAGCCAAGCTGTAATCCATGATCCGGACTTGCACCTTGCTATCATGAATAAGTGCCTGGCCCTGAGCCTGTTTCCTGAAGTTTGGAAGGAAGCAACAGTGGTCGTCCTCAGAAAGCCAGGCAAGGACAGCTACACGGACCCCAAGTCGTACAGGCCCATAGGCCTATTATCAGTAATGGGAAAGCTCCTGGAGAAGATGATAGTAAGGAGGCTGAAATGGCACCTAATCCCAAAGACAAGCCCTCGCCAATACGGCTTTATGCCCCAAAAGAGCACCGAAGACTCCCTCTATGACCTGATGAGTTACATACGCGGAAAGTTGTCAGCGAAAAAACTAGTGACAGTGATCTCGCTGGACATAGAGGGAGCCTTCGACAGCGCTTGGTGGCCCGCCATAAGAGTTCGATTGGCGGAGGAGAACTGTCCCGTCAACATCAGGAGGATCATGGACAGCTACCTGCAAAACAGGAAGGTGAGAGTGAGGTACGCAGGCGAAGAACACGCAAGGACGACTAACAAAGGGTGCGTGCAAGGTTCAATCGGTGGTCCAATACTGTGGAACCTGTTGCTGGATCCACTATTGAAACAGCTGGAGATGCGGGGCGACTACTGTCAGGCCTTTGCCGACGATGTTGTGCTGGTTTTCGATGGCGATTCAGCACTAGAGGTCCAGAGACAAGCCAATGCTGCCCTTTCCCATGTTCAGGAGTGGGGTGTCAAAAACAAGCTGAAATTTGCGCCGCATAAAACTAAGGCAATGCTTATCACAAAGAAGTTAAAGTTTGACACACCACTCCTGAGGATGGGAGGGGTAGACATTGCAATGTCTCCTGAAATAAAAATACTAGGACTTACAATCGACCACAAACTAACTTTTAACCAGCACGTCGGAGAGGTCTGCAGGAAGGCGCTCAACATCTACAAACAGCTGTCAAGGGCAGCCAAAGTCAGCTGGGGACTCCACCCCGAGGTCACACGCCTAATTTATACGGCTACGGTGGAGCCAGTAATTCTGTACGCAGCTAGTGCATGGGCTCAGGCATCTGAAAAATTAGGGGTGCAAAAACAACTAAACGCGGTGCAAAGGGGCTTTGCCCAAAAACTGACGCGAGCATACCGCACCGTCTCACTAAACTCGGCTCTGGTGTTGGCTGGGATACTCCCACTTGACCTCCGAATACAGGAGGCAGCCGCCCTGTACAAGGCCAAGAGAGGAGTGTCCCAGTCGGCACTAGAGATAGGGGATAGGGAGGTGGAACAGCTGGTGAAGTATGCCTCAACAGCACACCCGGCGGAGCATATGAGCCTGGAGTTCGTCAGCCTGACGGACCAACAACAAGTAGACGAACACAATCGCCAAGCAGTAAGAATATTTACCGATGGCAGCAAGCTTGAGGGCCAAGTTGGAGCAGCTCTATCTCTATGGGATAGCGCAGCCGAAACCAAAACCCTCAAGCTCAAGCTATCGCCTTACTGCACCGTCTACCAGGCGGAACTCCTGGCCATATGCAAAGCCACGGAGCTGATACTGAAGCGCCCGGAAAGAACATTTGGCATATACAGTGACTCAAGGTCGGCCTTGGAAACCCTTACCAACCAGGGTTCCCTTAATTCCCTAGCAGTTCAAGCAAGGGTAAACATAAAAAATTGTAAAATCCAAAACAAGGCAGTCTCTCTTTACTGGATAAAGGCACACGCAGGGCTTGAAGGCAACGAGCGCGCAGACCAACTCGCAAAAGACGCAGCCACAAAAATAAAAAGAAAACCCGACTACGACCTGTGCCCTACTTCATTTGTCAAGCGACAACTCCGTGAGGTGTCGCTTGACAAATGGAATGAAAGATACAAGACCGCTGACACCGCCGCAGTAACCAAAATGTTCTTTCCGGACGCTATAGAAGCCTATAAAACTGTGAGGAAGCTTGAGCCAACCAGCATCACGACCCAGGTAATGACCGGGCATGGTGGGTTCTCCGAATACTTGAACCGGTTCAAGTGTAAGGAGAGCCCATCTTGCATCTGTGAGCCCGGTAAAGACGAAACTGTGCCGCACATTTTACTTGATTGCCCTGTATATGGTTCGGAAAGATATGAGATGGAACAATTATTAGAAGTAGCGATAACTGCCGAAAATATAAACACCATTATGAAGGACAACAAGAGCCGTCCAAAATTTGTAAATTTTTGTACGAAAATTGCTAAGAAAGTAATAAATAAGAATAAATAGGATAAGGAAAATATGATGAATATATATAGTAATTATATATATCAGCATACATATAAAATAGAGGTAATAAATAAGAAACTATGTAATGTGCATTTACAGTATAATAAATAGATTTAAGGCAGAAATTGTATACACGTAAGATAAGAAATTCGTTAGTAAGATAATATGTAAAACTAGAGTAAGAACCAAGATTGTATAAAATATGTAAATAATAAAACAACTAGACTATATACCCCTGTACAGCAATAGGAAATTGGTTCCTCCCACCAATGAAAATATGAAAGACAGAAGAATGAAAGAAAGAACCAGTATGAGGCATGTAAGACGATGTATGAAAACGGTAGATACAGACTCGGATAAAGTCCGAGGTAGGAGTAGGATAGCTCGCGGGCTGGGCCGCAGCGCTCAGACAGGGAAAAAAAAAAAAAAAAAAAAAAAACCTAACCTAACCTAACCTAACCTAACCTAACCTAACCTAACCTAACCTAACCTAACCTAACCTAACCTAACCTAACCTAACCTAACCTAACCTAACCTAACCTAACCTAACCTAACCTAACCTAACCTAACCTAACCTAACCTAACCTAACCTAACCTAACCTAACCTAACCTAACCTAACCTAACCTAACCTAACCTAACCTAACCTAACCTAACCTAACCTAACCTAACCTAACCTAACCTAACCTAACCTAACCTAACCTAACCTAACCTAACCTAACCTAACCTAACCTAACCTAACCTAACCTAACCTAACCTAACCTAACCTAACCTAACCTAACCTAACCTAACCTAACCTAACCTAACCTAACCTAACCTAACCTAACCTAACCTAACCTAACCTAACCTAACCTAACCTAACCTAACCTAACCTAACCTAACCTAACCTAACCTAACCTAACCTAACCTAACCTAACCTAACCTAACCTAACCTAACCTAACCTAACCTAACCTAACCTAACCTAACCTAACCTAACCTAACCTAACCTAACCTAACCTAACCTAACCTAACCTAACCTAACCTAACCTAACCTAACCTAACCTAACCTAACCTAACCGTAAGTTTGAAATTCCAAAATCGTAGTAACTTTCTTGCTTTTTCTTCCCAATATCTTTGTTAGCGTATATTAACAGCAGAATAGCTTTTCCCCATCATCTGAACCCTTCTGGTATTTAGTTTTTGACAGTTTTTCACCAACTCCACTAATCTCTTCAAGAAACTTGTAAAATTTTCACTTTTTCACTAATTTTCACTAGATTCATTGAATAAATATTTTTTCTTAACTTCATTTATAGTAGTTCTGAGTGACCTGCGTGCGCCTGAAGCCGTTTGACACGATTTCCCAGCAGTATTCCGACTCATTCGTGAGTTAGGAGCCGAAAATCGTCGCTTTTGGTGCATTTTCATAGGTTTTCTTCAATTTTTTGCGAAACTCGTCCGAGAGGAATTTTTTCCTGCATCCATATAGGCTTCTACACACCGTCCGCGTCTGCCTGCCAAATTTCAGCCGGATCGGGCGACAAAAATCGCAAAAGTTGCATTTTGTTCGCAAAAAGTCTTAGTACCCCGTGATTTTGCCCATACATTCGTAAGTTTGAAATTCCAAAATCGTAGTAACTTTCTTGCTTTTTCTTCCCAATATCTTTGTTAGCGTATATTAACAGCAGAATAGCTTTTCCCCATCATCTGAACCCTTCTGGTATTTAGTTTTTGACAGTTTTTCACCAACTCCACTAATCTCTTCAAGAAACTTGTAAAATTTTCACTTTTTCACTAATTTTCACTAGATTCATTGAATAAATATTTTTTCTTAACTTCATTTATAGTAGTTCTGAGTGACCTGCGTGCGCCTGAAGCCGTTTGACACGATTTCCCAGCAGTATTCCGACTCATTCGTGAGTTAGGAGCCGAAAATCGTCGCTTTTGGTGCATTTTCATAGGTTTTCTTCAATTTTTTGCGAAACTCGTCCGAGAGGAATTTTTTCCTGCATCCATATAGGCTTCTACACACCGTCCGCGTCTGCCTGCCAAATTTCAGCCGGATCGGGCGACAAAAATCGCAAAAGTTGCATTTTGTTCGCAAAAAGTCTTAGTACCCCGTGATTTTGCCCATACATTCGTAAGTTTGAAATTCCAAAATCGTAGTAACTTTCTTGCTTTTTCTTCCCAATATCTTTGTTAGCGTATATTAACAGCAGAATAGCTTTTCCCCATCATCTGAACCCTTCTGGTATTTAGTTTTTGACAGTTTTTCACCAACTCCACTAATCTCTTCAAGAAACTTGTAAAATTTTCACTTTTTCACTAATTTTCACTAGATTCATTGAATAAATATTTTTTCTTAACTTCATTTATAGTAGTTCTGAGTGACCTGCGTGCGCCTGAAGCCGTTTGACACGATTTCCCAGCAGTATTCCGACTCATTCGTGAGTTAGGAGCCGAAAATCGTCGCTTTTGGTGCATTTTCATAGGTTTTCTTCAATTTTTTGCGAAACTCGTCCGAGAGGAATTTTTTCCTGCATCCATATAGGCTTCTACACACCGTCCGCGTCTGCCTGCCAAATTTCAGCCGGATCGGGCGACAAAAATCGCAAAAGTTGCATTTTGTTCGCAAAAAGTCTTAGTACCCCGTGATTTTGCCCATACATTCGTAAGTTTGAAATTCCAAAATCGTAGTAACTTTCTTGCTTTTTCTTCCCAATATCTTTGTTAGCGTATATTAACAGCAGAATAGCTTTTCCCCATCATCTGAACCCTTCTGGTATTTAGTTTTGACAGTTTTTCACCAACTCCACTAATCTCTTCAAGAAACTTGTAAAATTTTCACTTTTTCACTAATTTTCACTAGATTCATTGAATAAATATTTTTTCTTAACTTCATTTATAGTAGTTCTGAGTGACCTGCGTGCGCCTGAAGCCGTTTGACACGATTTCCCAGCAGTATTCCGACTCATTCGTGAGTTAGGAGCCGAAAATCGTCGCTTTTGGTGCATTTTCATAGGTTTTCTTCAATTTTTTGCGAAACTCGTCCGAGAGGAATTTTTTCCTGCATCCATATAGGCTTCTACACACCGTCCGCGTCTGCCTGCCAAATTTCAGCCGGATCGGGCGACAAAAATCGCAAAAGTTGCATTTTGTTCGCAAAAAGTCTTAGTACCCCGTGATTTTGCCCATACATTCGTAAGTTTGAAATTCCAAAATCGTAGTAACTTTCTTGCTTTTTCTTCCCAATATCTTTGTTAGCGTATATTAACAGCAGAATAGCTTTTCCCCATCATCTGAACCCTTCTGGTATTTAGTTTTTGACAGTTTTTCACCAACTCCACTAATCTCTTCAAGAAACTTGTAAAATTTTCACTTTTTCACTAATTTTCACTAGATTCATTGAATAAATATTTTTTCTTAACTTCATTTATAGTAGTTCTGAGTGACCTGCGTGCGCCTGAAGCCGTTTGACACGATTTCCCAGCAGTATTCCGACTCATTCGTGAGTTAGGAGCCGAAAATCGTCGCTTTTGGTGCATTTTCATAGGTTTTCTTCAATTTTTTGCGAAACTCGTCCGAGAGGAATTTTTTCCTGCATCCATATAGGCTTCTACACACCGTCCGCGTCTGCCTGCCAAATTTCAGCCGGATCGGGCGACAAAAATCGCAAAAGTTGCATTTTGTTCGCAAAAAGTCTTAGTACCCCGTGATTTTGCCCATACATTCGTAAGTTTGAAATTCCAAAATCGTAGTAACTTTCTTGCTTTTTCTTCCCAATATCTTTGTTAGCGTATATTAACAGCAGAATAGCTTTTCCCCATCATCTGAACCCTTCTGGTATTTAGTTTTTGACAGTTTTTCACCAACTCCACTAATCTCTTCAAGAAACTTGTAAAATTTTCACTTTTTCACTAATTTTCACTAGATTCATTGAATAAATATTTTTTCTTAACTTCATTTATAGTAGTTCTGAGTGACCTGCGTGCGCCTGAAGCCGTTTGACACGATTTCCCAGCAGTATTCCGACTCATTCGTGAGTTAGGAGCCGAAAATCGTCGCTTTTGGTGCATTTTCATAGGTTTTCTTCAATTTTTTGCGAAACTCGTCCGAGAGGAATTTTTTCCTGCATCCATATAGGCTTCTACACACCGTCCGCGTCTGCCTGCCAAATTTCAGCCGGATCGGGCGACAAAAATCGCAAAAGTTGCATTTTGTTCGCAAAAAGTCTTAGTACCCCGTGATTTTGCCCATACATTCGTAAGTTTGAAATTCCAAAATCGTAGTAACTTTCTTGCTTTTTCTTCCCAATATCTTTGTTAGCGTATATTAACAGCAGAATAGCTTTTCCCCATCATCTGAACCCTTCTGGTATTTAGTTTTTGACAGTTTTTCACCAACTCCACTAATCTCTTCAAGAAACTTGTAAAATTTTCACTTTTTCACTAATTTTCACTAGATTCATTGAATAAATATTTTTTCTTAACTTCATTTATAGTAGTTCTGAGTGACCTGCGTGCGCCTGAAGCCGTTTGACACGATTTCCCAGCAGTATTCCGACTCATTCGTGAGTTAGGAGCCGAAAATCGTCGCTTTTGGTGCATTTTCATAGGTTTTCTTCAATTTTTTGCGAAACTCGTCCGAGAGGAATTTTTTCCTGCATCCATATAGGCTTCTACACACCGTCCGCGTCTGCCTGCCAAATTTCAGCCGGATCGGGCGACAAAAATCGCAAAAGTTGCATTTTGTTCGCAAAAAGTCTTAGTACCCCGTGATTTTGCCCATACATTCGTAAGTTTGAAATTCCAAAATCGTAGTAACTTTCTTGCTTTTTCTTCCCAATATCTTTGTTAGCGTATATTAACAGCAGAATAGCTTTTCCCCATCATCTGAACCCTTCTGGTATTTAGTTTTTGACAGTTTTTCACCAACTCCACTAATCTCTTCAAGAAACTTGTAAAATTTTCACTTTTTCACTAATTTTCACTAGATTCATTGAATAAATATTTTTTCTTAACTTCATTTATAGTAGTTCTGAGTGACCTGCGTGCGCCTGAAGCCGTTTGACACGATTTCCCAGCAGTATTCCGACTCATTCGTGAGTTAGGAGCCGAAAATCGTCGCTTTTGGTGCATTTTCATAGGTTTTCTTCAATTTTTTGCGAAACTCGTCCGAGAGGAATTTTTTCCTGCATCCATATAGGCTTCTACACACCGTCCGCGTCTGCCTGCCAAATTTCAGCCGGATCGGGCGACAAAAATCGCAAAAGTTGCATTTTGTTCGCAAAAAGTCTTAGTACCCCGTGATTTTGCCCATACATTCGTAAGTTTGAAATTCCAAAATCGTAGTAACTTTCTTGCTTTTTCTTCCCAATATCTTTGTTAGCGTATATTAACAGCAGAATAGCTTTTCCCCATCATCTGAACCCTTCTGGTATTTAGTTTTTGACAGTTTTTCACCAACTCCACTAATCTCTTCAAGAAACTTGTAAAATTTTCACTTTTTCACTAATTTTCACTAGATTCATTGAATAAATATTTTTTCTTAACTTCATTTATAGTAGTTCTGAGTGACCTGCGTGCGCCTGAAGCCGTTTGACACGATTTCCCAGCAGTATTCCGACTCATTCGTGAGTTAGGAGCCGAAAATCGTCGCTTTTGGTGCATTTTCATAGGTTTTCTTCAATTTTTTGCGAAACTCGTCCGAGAGGAATTTTTTCCTGCATCCATATAGGCTTCTACACACCGTCCGCGTCTGCCTGCCAAATTTCAGCCGGATCGGGCGACAAAAATCGCAAAAGTTGCATTTTGTTCGCAAAAAGTCTTAGTACCCCGTGATTTTGCCCATACATTCGTAAGTTTGAAATTCCAAAATCGTAGTAACTTTCTTGCTTTTTCTTCCCAATATCTTTGTTAGCGTATATTAACAGCAGAATAGCTTTTCCCCATCATCTGAACCCTTCTGGTATTTAGTTTTTGACAGTTTTTCACCAACTCCACTAATCTCTTCAAGAAACTTGTAAAATTTTCACTTTTTCACTAATTTTCACTAGATTCATTGAATAAATATTTTTTCTTAACTTCATTTATAGTAGTTCTGAGTGACCTGCGTGCGCCTGAAGCCGTTTGACACGATTTCCCAGCAGTATTCCGACTCATTCGTGAGTTAGGAGCCGAAAATCGTCGCTTTTGGTGCATTTTCATAGGTTTTCTTCAATTTTTTGCGAAACTCGTCCGAGAGGAATTTTTTCCTGCATCCATATAGGCTTCTACACACCGTCCGCGTCTGCCTGCCAAATTTCAGCCGGATCGGGCGACAAAAATCGCAAAAGTTGCATTTTGTTCGCAAAAAGTCTTAGTACCCCGTGATTTTGCCCATACATTCGTAAGTTTGAAATTCCAAAATCGTAGTAACTTTCTTGCTTTTTCTTCCCAATATCTTTGTTAGCGTATATTAACAGCAGAATAGCTTTTCCCCATCATCTGAACCCTTCTGGTATTTAGTTTTTGACAGTTTTTCACCAACTCCACTAATCTCTTCAAGAAACTTGTAAAATTTTCACTTTTTCACTAATTTTCACTAGATTCATTGAATAAATATTTTTTCTTAACTTCATTTATAGTAGTTCTGAGTGACCTGCGTGCGCCTGAAGCCGTTTGACACGATTTCCCAGCAGTATTCCGACTCATTCGTGAGTTAGGAGCCGAAAATCGTCGCTTTTGGTGCATTTTCATAGGTTTTCTTCAATTTTTTGCGAAACTCGTCCGAGAGGAATTTTTTCCTGCATCCATATAGGCTTCTACACACCGTCCGCGTCTGCCTGCCAAATTTCAGCCGGATCGGGCGACAAAAATCGCAAAAGTTGCATTTTGTTCGCAAAAAGTCTTAGTACCCCGTGATTTTGCCCATACATTCGTAAGTTTGAAATTCCAAAATCGTAGTAACTTTCTTGCTTTTTCTTCCCAATATCTTTGTTAGCGTATATTAACAGCAGAATAGCTTTTCCCCATCATCTGAACCCTTCTGGTATTTAGTTTTTGACAGTTTTTCACCAACTCCACTAATCTCTTCAAGAAACTTGTAAAATTTTCACTTTTTCACTAATTTTCACTAGATTCATTGAATAAATATTTTTTCTTAACTTCATTTATAGTAGTTCTGAGTGACCTGCGTGCGCCTGAAGCCGTTTGACACGATTTCCCAGCAGTATTCCGACTCATTCGTGAGTTAGGAGCCGAAAATCGTCGCTTTTGGTGCATTTTCATAGGTTTTCTTCAATTTTTTGCGAAACTCGTCCGAGAGGAATTTTTTCCTGCATCCATATAGGCTTCTACACACCGTCCGCGTCTGCCTGCCAAATTTCAGCCGGATCGGGCGACAAAAATCGCAAAAGTTGCATTTTGTTCGCAAAAAGTCTTAGTACCCCGTGATTTTGCCCATACATTCGTAAGTTTGAAATTCCAAAATCGTAGTAACTTTCTTGCTTTTTCTTCCCAATATCTTTGTTAGCGTATATTAACAGCAGAATAGCTTTTCCCCATCATCTGAACCCTTCTGGTATTTAGTTTTTGACAGTTTTTCACCAACTCCACTAATCTCTTCAAGAAACTTGTAAAATTTTCACTTTTTCACTAATTTTCACTAGATTCATTGAATAAATATTTTTTCTTAACTTCATTTATAGTAGTTCTGAGTGACCTGCGTGCGCCTGAAGCCGTTTGACACGATTTCCCAGCAGTATTCCGACTCATTCGTGAGTTAGGAGCCGAAAATCGTCGCTTTTGGTGCATTTTCATAGGTTTTCTTCAATTTTTTGCGAAACTCGTCCGAGAGGAATTTTTTCCTGCATCCATATAGGCTTCTACACACCGTCCGCGTCTGCCTGCCAAATTTCAGCCGGATCGGGCGACAAAAATCGCAAAAGTTGCATTTTGTTCGCAAAAAGTCTTAGTACCCCGTGATTTTGCCCATACATTCGTAAGTTTGAAATTCCAAAATCGTAGTAACTTTCTTGCTTTTTCTTCCCAATATCTTTGTTAGCGTATATTAACAGCAGAATAGCTTTTCCCCATCATCTGAACCCTTCTGGTATTTAGTTTTTGACAGTTTTTCACCAACTCCACTAATCTCTTCAAGAAACTTGTAAAATTTTCACTTTTTCACTAATTTTCACTAGATTCATTGAATAAATATTTTTTCTTAACTTCATTTATAGTAGTTCTGAGTGACCTGCGTGCGCCTGAAGCCGTTTGACACGATTTCCCAGCAGTATTCCGACTCATTCGTGAGTTAGGAGCCGAAAATCGTCGCTTTTGGTGCATTTTCATAGGTTTTCTTCAATTTTTTGCGAAACTCGTCCGAGAGGAATTTTTTCCTGCATCCATATAGGCTTCTACACACCGTCCGCGTCTGCCTGCCAAATTTCAGCCGGATCGGGCGACAAAAATCGCAAAAGTTGCATTTTGTTCGCAAAAAGTCTTAGTACCCCGTGATTTTGCCCATACATTCGTAAGTTTGAAATTCCAAAATCGTAGTAACTTTCTTGCTTTTTCTTCCCAATATCTTTGTTAGCGTATATTAACAGCAGAATAGCTTTTCCCCATCATCTGAACCCTTCTGGTATTTAGTTTTTGACAGTTTTTCACCAACTCCACTAATCTCTTCAAGAAACTTGTAAAATTTTCACTTTTTCACTAATTTTCACTAGATTCATTGAATAAATATTTTTTCTTAACTTCATTTATAGTAGTTCTGAGTGACCTGCGTGCGCCTGAAGCCGTTTGACACGATTTCCCAGCAGTATTCCGACTCATTCGTGAGTTAGGAGCCGAAAATCGTCGCTTTTGGTGCATTTTCATAGGTTTTCTTCAATTTTTTGCGAAACTCGTCCGAGAGGAATTTTTTCCTGCATCCATATAGGCTTCTACACACCGTCCGCGTCTGCCTGCCAAATTTCAGCCGGATCGGGCGACAAAAATCGCAAAAGTTGCATTTTGTTCGCAAAAAGTCTTAGTACCCCGTGATTTTGCCCATACATTCGTAAGTTTGAAATTCCAAAATCGTAGTAACTTTCTTGCTTTTTCTTCCCAATATCTTTGTTAGCGTATATTAACAGCAGAATAGCTTTTCCCCATCATCTGAACCCTTCTGGTATTTAGTTTTTGACAGTTTTTCACCAACTCCACTAATCTCTTCAAGAAACTTGTAAAATTTTCACTTTTTCACTAATTTTCACTAGATTCATTGAATAAATATTTTTTCTTAACTTCATTTATAGTAGTTCTGAGTGACCTGCGTGCGCCTGAAGCCGTTTGACACGATTTCCCAGCAGTATTCCGACTCATTCGTGAGTTAGGAGCCGAAAATCGTCGCTTTTGGTGCATTTTCATAGGTTTTCTTCAATTTTTTGCGAAACTCGTCCGAGAGGAATTTTTTCCTGCATCCATATAGGCTTCTACACACCGTCCGCGTCTGCCTGCCAAATTTCAGCCGGATCGGGCGACAAAAATCGCAAAAGTTGCATTTTGTTCGCAAAAAGTCTTAGTACCCCGTGATTTTGCCCATACATTCGTAAGTTTGAAATTCCAAAATCGTAGTAACTTTCTTGCTTTTTCTTCCCAATATCTTTGTTAGCGTATATTAACAGCAGAATAGCTTTTCCCCATCATCTGAACCCTTCTGGTATTTAGTTTTTGACAGTTTTTCACCAACTCCACTAATCTCTTCAAGAAACTTGTAAAATTTTCACTTTTTCACTAATTTTCACTAGATTCATTGAATAAATATTTTTTCTTAACTTCATTTATAGTAGTTCTGAGTGACCTGCGTGCGCCTGAAGCCGTTTGACACGATTTCCCAGCAGTATTCCGACTCATTCGTGAGTTAGGAGCCGAAAATCGTCGCTTTTGGTGCATTTTCATAGGTTTTCTTCAATTTTTTGCGAAACTCGTCCGAGAGGAATTTTTTCCTGCATCCATATAGGCTTCTACACACCGTCCGCGTCTGCCTGCCAAATTTCAGCCGGATCGGGCGACAAAAATCGCAAAAGTTGCATTTTGTTCGCAAAAAGTCTTAGTACCCCGTGATTTTGCCCATACATTCGTAAGTTTGAAATTCCAAAATCGTAGTAACTTTCTTGCTTTTTCTTCCCAATATCTTTGTTAGCGTATATTAACAGCAGAATAGCTTTTCCCCATCATCTGAACCCTTCTGGTATTTAGTTTTTGACAGTTTTTCACCAACTCCACTAATCTCTTCAAGAAACTTGTAAAATTTTCACTTTTTCACTAATTTTCACTAGATTCATTGAATAAATATTTTTTCTTAACTTCATTTATAGTAGTTCTGAGTGACCTGCGTGCGCCTGAAGCCGTTTGACACGATTTCCCAGCAGTATTCCGACTCATTCGTGAGTTAGGAGCCGAAAATCGTCGCTTTTGGTGCATTTTCATAGGTTTTCTTCAATTTTTTGCGAAACTCGTCCGAGAGGAATTTTTTCCTGCATCCATATAGGCTTCTACACACCGTCCGCGTCTGCCTGCCAAATTTCAGCCGGATCGGGCGACAAAAATCGCAAAAGTTGCATTTTGTTCGCAAAAAGTCTTAGTACCCCGTGATTTTGCCCATACATTCGTAAGTTTGAAATTCCAAAATCGTAGTAACTTTCTTGCTTTTTCTTCCCAATATCTTTGTTAGCGTATATTAACAGCAGAATAGCTTTTCCCCATCATCTGAACCCTTCTGGTATTTAGTTTTTGACAGTTTTTCACCAACTCCACTAATCTCTTCAAGAAACTTGTAAAATTTTCACTTTTTCACTAATTTTCACTAGATTCATTGAATAAATATTTTTTCTTAACTTCATTTATAGTAGTTCTGAGTGACCTGCGTGCGCCTGAAGCCGTTTGACACGATTTCCCAGCAGTATTCCGACTCATTCGTGAGTTAGGAGCCGAAAATCGTCGCTTTTGGTGCATTTTCATAGGTTTTCTTCAATTTTTTGCGAAACTCGTCCGAGAGGAATTTTTTCCTGCATCCATATAGGCTTCTACACACCGTCCGCGTCTGCCTGCCAAATTTCAGCCGGATCGGGCGACAAAAATCGCAAAAGTTGCATTTTGTTCGCAAAAAGTCTTAGTACCCCGTGATTTTGCCCATACATTCGTAAGTTTGAAATTCCAAAATCGTAGTAACTTTCTTGCTTTTTCTTCCCAATATCTTTGTTAGCGTATATTAACAGCAGAATAGCTTTTCCCCATCATCTGAACCCTTCTGGTATTTAGTTTTTGACAGTTTTTCACCAACTCCACTAATCTCTTCAAGAAACTTGTAAAATTTTCACTTTTTCACTAATTTTCACTAGATTCATTGAATAAATATTTTTTCTTAACTTCATTTATAGTAGTTCTGAGTGACCTGCGTGCGCCTGAAGCCGTTTGACACGATTTCCCAGCAGTATTCCGACTCATTCGTGAGTTAGGAGCCGAAAATCGTCGCTTTTGGTGCATTTTCATAGGTTTTCTTCAATTTTTTGCGAAACTCGTCCGAGAGGAATTTTTTCCTGCATCCATATAGGCTTCTACACACCGTCCGCGTCTGCCTGCCAAATTTCAGCCGGATCGGGCGACAAAAATCGCAAAAGTTGCATTTTGTTCGCAAAAAGTCTTAGTACCCCGTGATTTTGCCCATACATTCGTAAGTTTGAAATTCCAAAATCGTAGTAACTTTCTTGCTTTTTCTTCCCAATATCTTTGTTAGCGTATATTAACAGCAGAATAGCTTTTCCCCATCATCTGAACCCTTCTGGTATTTAGTTTTTGACAGTTTTTCACCAACTCCACTAATCTCTTCAAGAAACTTGTAAAATTTTCACTTTTTCACTAATTTTCACTAGATTCATTGAATAAATATTTTTTCTTAACTTCATTTATAGTAGTTCTGAGTGACCTGCGTGCGCCTGAAGCCGTTTGACACGATTTCCCAGCAGTATTCCGACTCATTCGTGAGTTAGGAGCCGAAAATCGTCGCTTTTGGTGCATTTTCATAGGTTTTCTTCAATTTTTTGCGAAACTCGTCCGAGAGGAATTTTTTCCTGCATCCATATAGGCTTCTACACACCGTCCGCGTCTGCCTGCCAAATTTCAGCCGGATCGGGCGACAAAAATCGCAAAAGTTGCATTTTGTTCGCAAAAAGTCTTAGTACCCCGTGATTTTGCCCATACATTCGTAAGTTTGAAATTCCAAAATCGTAGTAACTTTCTTGCTTTTTCTTCCCAATATCTTTGTTAGCGTATATTAACAGCAGAATAGCTTTTCCCCATCATCTGAACCCTTCTGGTATTTAGTTTTTGACAGTTTTTCACCAACTCCACTAATCTCTTCAAGAAACTTGTAAAATTTTCACTTTTTCACTAATTTTCACTAGATTCATTGAATAAATATTTTTTCTTAACTTCATTTATAGTAGTTCTGAGTGACCTGCGTGCGCCTGAAGCCGTTTGACACGATTTCCCAGCAGTATTCCGACTCATTCGTGAGTTAGGAGCCGAAAATCGTCGCTTTTGGTGCATTTTCATAGGTTTTCTTCAATTTTTTGCGAAACTCGTCCGAGAGGAATTTTTTCCTGCATCCATATAGGCTTCTACACACCGTCCGCGTCTGCCTGCCAAATTTCAGCCGGATCGGGCGACAAAAATCGCAAAAGTTGCATTTTGTTCGCAAAAAGTCTTAGTACCCCGTGATTTTGCCCATACATTCGTAAGTTTGAAATTCCAAAATCGTAGTAACTTTCTTGCTTTTTCTTCCCAATATCTTTGTTAGCGTATATTAACAGCAGAATAGCTTTTCCCCATCATCTGAACCCTTCTGGTATTTAGTTTTTGACAGTTTTTCACCAACTCCACTAATCTCTTCAAGAAACTTGTAAAATTTTCACTTTTTCACTAATTTTCACTAGATTCATTGAATAAATATTTTTTCTTAACTTCATTTATAGTAGTTCTGAGTGACCTGCGTGCGCCTGAAGCCGTTTGACACGATTTCCCAGCAGTATTCCGACTCATTCGTGAGTTAGGAGCCGAAAATCGTCGCTTTTGGTGCATTTTCATAGGTTTTCTTCAATTTTTTGCGAAACTCGTCCGAGAGGAATTTTTTCCTGCATCCATATAGGCTTCTACACACCGTCCGCGTCTGCCTGCCAAATTTCAGCCGGATCGGGCGACAAAAATCGCAAAAGTTGCATTTTGTTCGCAAAAAGTCTTAGTACCCCGTGATTTTGCCCATACATTCGTAAGTTTGAAATTCCAAAATCGTAGTAACTTTCTTGCTTTTTCTTCCCAATATCTTTGTTAGCGTATATTAACAGCAGAATAGCTTTTCCCCATCATCTGAACCCTTCTGGTATTTAGTTTTTGACAGTTTTTCACCAACTCCACTAATCTCTTCAAGAAACTTGTAAAATTTTCACTTTTTCACTAATTTTCACTAGATTCATTGAATAAATATTTTTTCTTAACTTCATTTATAGTAGTTCTGAGTGACCTGCGTGCGCCTGAAGCCGTTTGACACGATTTCCCAGCAGTATTCCGACTCATTCGTGAGTTAGGAGCCGAAAATCGTCGCTTTTGGTGCATTTTCATAGGTTTTCTTCAATTTTTTGCGAAACTCGTCCGAGAGGAATTTTTTCCTGCATCCATATAGGCTTCTACACACCGTCCGCGTCTGCCTGCCAAATTTCAGCCGGATCGGGCGACAAAAATCGCAAAAGTTGCATTTTGTTCGCAAAAAGTCTTAGTACCCCGTGATTTTGCCCATACATTCGTAAGTTTGAAATTCCAAAATCGTAGTAACTTTCTTGCTTTTTCTTCCCAATATCTTTGTTAGCGTATATTAACAGCAGAATAGCTTTTCCCCATCATCTGAACCCTTCTGGTATTTAGTTTTTGACAGTTTTTCACCAACTCCACTAATCTCTTCAAGAAACTTGTAAAATTTTCACTTTTTCACTAATTTTCACTAGATTCATTGAATAAATATTTTTTCTTAACTTCATTTATAGTAGTTCTGAGTGACCTGCGTGCGCCTGAAGCCGTTTGACACGATTTCCCAGCAGTATTCCGACTCATTCGTGAGTTAGGAGCCGAAAATCGTCGCTTTTGGTGCATTTTCATAGGTTTTCTTCAATTTTTTGCGAAACTCGTCCGAGAGGAATTTTTTCCTGCATCCATATAGGCTTCTACACACCGTCCGCGTCTGCCTGCCAAATTTCAGCCGGATCGGGCGACAAAAATCGCAAAAGTTGCATTTTGTTCGCAAAAAGTCTTAGTACCCCGTGATTTTGCCCATACATTCGTAAGTTTGAAATTCCAAAATCGTAGTAACTTTCTTGCTTTTTCTTCCCAATATCTTTGTTAGCGTATATTAACAGCAGAATAGCTTTTCCCCATCATCTGAACCCTTCTGGTATTTAGTTTTTGACAGTTTTTCACCAACTCCACTAATCTCTTCAAGAAACTTGTAAAATTTTCACTTTTTCACTAATTTTCACTAGATTCATTGAATAAATATTTTTTCTTAACTTCATTTATAGTAGTTCTGAGTGACCTGCGTGCGCCTGAAGCCGTTTGACACGATTTCCCAGCAGTATTCCGACTCATTCGTGAGTTAGGAGCCGAAAATCGTCGCTTTTGGTGCATTTTCATAGGTTTTCTTCAATTTTTTGCGAAACTCGTCCGAGAGGAATTTTTTCCTGCATCCATATAGGCTTCTACACACCGTCCGCGTCTGCCTGCCAAATTTCAGCCGGATCGGGCGACAAAAATCGCAAAAGTTGCATTTTGTTCGCAAAAAGTCTTAGTACCCCGTGATTTTGCCCATACATTCGTAAGTTTGAAATTCCAAAATCGTAGTAACTTTCTTGCTTTTTCTTCCCAATATCTTTGTTAGCGTATATTAACAGCAGAATAGCTTTTCCCCATCATCTGAACCCTTCTGGTATTTAGTTTTTGACAGTTTTTCACCAACTCCACTAATCTCTTCAAGAAACTTGTAAAATTTTCACTTTTTCACTAATTTTCACTAGATTCATTGAATAAATATTTTTTCTTAACTTCATTTATAGTAGTTCTGAGTGACCTGCGTGCGCCTGAAGCCGTTTGACACGATTTCCCAGCAGTATTCCGACTCATTCGTGAGTTAGGAGCCGAAAATCGTCGCTTTTGGTGCATTTTCATAGGTTTTCTTCAATTTTTTGCGAAACTCGTCCGAGAGGAATTTTTTCCTGCATCCATATAGGCTTCTACACACCGTCCGCGTCTGCCTGCCAAATTTCAGCCGGATCGGGCGACAAAAATCGCAAAAGTTGCATTTTGTTCGCAAAAAGTCTTAGTACCCCGTGATTTTGCCCATACATTCGTAAGTTTGAAATTCCAAAATCGTAGTAACTTTCTTGCTTTTTCTTCCCAATATCTTTGTTAGCGTATATTAACAGCAGAATAGCTTTTCCCCATCATCTGAACCCTTCTGGTATTTAGTTTTTGACAGTTTTTCACCAACTCCACTAATCTCTTCAAGAAACTTGTAAAATTTTCACTTTTTCACTAATTTTCACTAGATTCATTGAATAAATATTTTTTCTTAACTTCATTTATAGTAGTTCTGAGTGACCTGCGTGCGCCTGAAGCCGTTTGACACGATTTCCCAGCAGTATTCCGACTCATTCGTGAGTTAGGAGCCGAAAATCGTCGCTTTTGGTGCATTTTCATAGGTTTTCTTCAATTTTTTGCGAAACTCGTCCGAGAGGAATTTTTTCCTGCATCCATATAGGCTTCTACACACCGTCCGCGTCTGCCTGCCAAATTTCAGCCGGATCGGGCGACAAAAATCGCAAAAGTTGCATTTTGTTCGCAAAAAGTCTTAGTACCCCGTGATTTTGCCCATACATTCGTAAGTTTGAAATTCCAAAATCGTAGTAACTTTCTTGCTTTTTCTTCCCAATATCTTTGTTAGCGTATATTAACAGCAGAATAGCTTTTCCCCATCATCTGAACCCTTCTGGTATTTAGTTTTTGACAGTTTTTCACCAACTCCACTAATCTCTTCAAGAAACTTGTAAAATTTTCACTTTTTCACTAATTTTCACTAGATTCATTGAATAAATATTTTTTCTTAACTTCATTTATAGTAGTTCTGAGTGACCTGCGTGCGCCTGAAGCCGTTTGACACGATTTCCCAGCAGTATTCCGACTCATTCGTGAGTTAGGAGCCGAAAATCGTCGCTTTTGGTGCATTTTCATAGGTTTTCTTCAATTTTTTGCGAAACTCGTCCGAGAGGAATTTTTTCCTGCATCCATATAGGCTTCTACACACCGTCCGCGTCTGCCTGCCAAATTTCAGCCGGATCGGGCGACAAAAATCGCAAAAAATTGCCCGCCCACCCACCCAAGCCGCTTTAGCTTAGGTGGACCCCAGTCGAGGCCGTTGTATGGGAATAATTTCACAACTACTTTTTTAGTTCTTTTTGCATATAATCCGAATAGGGGCTTAAAGTACGAGTTAGTTTAACGTATAATAAGCGAAACCAAGTGTAAAGGAAGGCTCTCACTTGACTTAGAATACCTAAATTCACAGTTTTAGAACATTTTTAACTTTAAAAGCTATTTCAAGTAAGAAATTTGTCTGAAATGTTGCGTACCCCGACGAAAAAGGTAGATAGCAGCCCGAGGAACTCCCCAACGGACAAGGAGAAGGCAGGACCTTCTCCAAAGAGGATGTTGGAGGCCACTAACATAAGGCGAAGCATCGAAAAACCGGGCGAAAAAATGGAAAGAGAAAAGAGGAAAATCTCACCTCAAAGGGTAGTGCAGGCATCGTTGCCTGCGGCGCCGCAGAAGCAGGTCCCCCCATCGGAGAAGGAAGGAGCAGACCAGCCTGAAGGACCTCCGGTAGCTACTGTGGCGCCGCCGGCACCGAAGCAGGCACCGACCGTGCACACCGAGCGAGTCAGGAGGGCTCGGGTCTGGCTTGAGAAGGCGAAACGCTGTGTTGGAGAGTCTCGCAATCTCAAGACAGACCTGAAGCACGGAATCCTCGCGGCGGTGGACGGCCTGTACCAGCTGGTCAAGGAGGACGCGGCAGGGACAGCAGGAACAGTACCTGAAACAAACAAAAAAGGAATTAATAAAAACACGCAAACAGACGAAGGCAGTAGGGAGGAGACCAGGAATGAAGAGAAAGGGATGATTGAGAAAGGGAAAACAGACGACATGCTGCTCAGAAAGCTAGAAGAACATAGCAAGAAATTGGAGGAGAACGGTGAGAGAATGAACAAGTTACAGGAGGCGCTAGACCAGCACAAAGAGACCTTAGTTCGCAGCTACGCGAGTGTGGCGGCGGCGGAGACTCCAAGAAAACCCATCTTGGAGTCTGCGGCGCTGCACTCGCTGGTGGTCACTTCTACGGACGAGACGGACACTGGAGACCAAGTGATGGAGAAAATGAGGAAGGTGGTGAACGCTGTAGAGGAGGGCGTGAAAATAGACAGAGTGAGGAAAGCAAGGGAGAGTAAAATAATAGTTGGATGTCGGGACAAGAAGGAAATGGAAAGGATTAAGGAGAGAATAACGACAACCGGGAAGGGGCTGAAAGTGGAGGACATCAAGAACAAGGATCCACAAGTGGTAATAAAAGGAGTGATGAACTATCACACCGATGAAGAGCTCCTTAGGGCGATTAAGACCCAGAATAAGGAGCTCTTCACCGATGTGGTGGATCAGAGGATGGAAGTGAGATACAGGAGGAAGGCCAGGAACCCTCACCAGGCACACATAGTACTCAGGGTCGCGCCACCCCTCTGGCAAAGATTCACTGCAGCCCGGACACTCCACATCGACATCCAACGCGTCGAGGTCTCAGACCAGTCCCCTCTGGTGCAATGTACGCGTTGTCTGGCGTACGGCCACACCAAGCGACTCTGCACCGAGACGGAGGACCTCTGCAGTCACTGCGGAGGGTCGCATCTCAGGGCGGGGTGCCCGGAGTGGCTAGCAGCAGAGCAGCCGACATGCAAGAACTGCACCAGAGCGAAGCACGATCGGAGAGATCACAACGCCTTCAGCGTGGAGTGCCCAATCAGGCAAAGGTGGGAGGCCATAGCGAGGTCGGCTGTGGCCTACCAGTGTTAAGGGCGTCTTAACGGTAAATGTAGTAAACCCAAACCCCACCCACAACTGTACCTACAAAATTGTCCAAGCCAATCTCCAAAGAGCTGAGCTTGCAACGGTCGAGCTTATGTTGGAAGCACAGAAAAGGAAGTTGGGGATTGGCCTAATCCAAGAGCCGTATATCGGGAGAATCGGCGAAATGAAGGACTACCCCGGGGTACGAGTACTGCAATGTGCGAGAAAGACAGAGAAGGTGAACAAAGCCGCCATTGCAGTGTTCGACGACACCATCGACATCACCCTGTGTCCAACCCTCACTACCGAAAACATCGTGGTAGCGGTGCTAAAGGGGAAAAAAGGGAAGATGGGAGTGGTGTCCATATACCTAGAGGGGGAGGCCGACATCGACCAGGATATAGCGAAGCTGAGGGATATAAAGGACAAGATAGGTACGGAGGAATTAGTTGTGGGAGGGGACGTGAATGCTTGGAGTGCATGGTGGGGGAGCAGGACAGAGGACAAAAGAGGGAAGGCCCTGTCAGGCGCCCTAGCCGAAATGGATCTCCACGTAGTAAATGAGGGAACCACTCCAACTTTTGACACCATAAGGGGAGGAAAGCGATACACCAGCTGTGTAGACGTCACAACCTGCTCCACAAACGTAATCGGGAAGATATCGAACTGGAGGTTGGACAGCGACGTCACTACATCGGACCACAGGGCAATCCTATTCGACTTAGATATAGAAAGAGACATAGCAACAAAAACCGAAAGAACAACAAGGACATTTAACACGAAAAAAGCAAATTGGGTGGAGTTTCGCGAGAAACTCACCCAATTTCAACAGCAATATCAAATAAATTTAGAAGAAATAGCCAAAATAGATAACGTAGCAAATTTAGAAGAAACAATTAATAAATATATAGATACAATAGTTAAAAGTAGCGAAGAAAATATTCCCAAATTACAAAATAAAAAGCGAATGGGATTGCCTTGGTGGACCGAAAAGTTGACGGAGCTGAAGAAGCAAGTTAAGACCAAAAGGAGAAGAATAGAATGCGCGGCACCGAAAAGAAGGGATAACGTTGTGGAGCAGTATGTGACGGCTAGGGAAGAGTATAGACAGGAGATGAAGAGGGCTCAGACATCGAGTTGGAAAGAGTTTTGCAACAAGCAGGAAAGGGAGACAATGTGGGAAGGGATCTATAGAGTGGTGGGAAGGACAACCGTCCGGAGGGAGGACCTACCGCTCATAGAGGACGGCGTGGAACTCAGCAATGCTGAATCGGCTGAGCTACTAGCGAGGACCTTCTTCGGGCAGGATACTGTGGAGAAGGATCTGGCTGAGCACACTGAGATAAGGGAGATAGCAGACAAGGCCAATGATAGGGAACTGGGCGAGTCTTGCGACCCCCCCTTCACAATGGAAGAACTCAGGAGCTCAGTAAACAGCTTCAATCCGAAGAAGGCCCCGGGAGCCGACGGCTTGACAGCCGACATCTGCAGGGTGGCTATAGAGCACAGTCCCCATGTCTTCCTGGAGTTGCTCAACAAGTGTCTGAGCCTCTCTTGCTTCCCAAAGAAGTGGAAAGAGGCAGTAGTGGTCGTCCTGAGGAAGCCCGGTAAGGACAATTATTACCACCCCAAGTCCTACAGACCTATAGGGCTGCTGCCTGTCTTGGGGAAAATCCTAGAAAAGATGTTGGTTAGGAGGATTCGCTGGCACACGATGGCTGAACTCAGCCATCGACAGTTCGGATTTACCCCACAGCGTAGTACCGAAGACTCCCTCTATGTCATGATGAATCACATAAAAGCTAAATTACATCAGAAAGAGCTGGTAGTAGTAGTATCACTTGACATAGAGGGAGCATTCGACAACGCGTGGTGGCCGGCCATCCGATGTCGATTAGCGGAGTCCAGATGCCCAGCCAACATCAGGAGGCTAGTAGATAGTTACCTCATGGACAGGAGCGTAAGGGTCAGGTACGCGGGAGAGGAAGTATCCAGGCCAACAACGAAAGGGTGCGTCCAGGGATCGATAGGCGGCCCTACTTTTTGGAATATGCTGTTGGATCCTCTACTTCAGGAGCTGGAGAAACAGGGATACCACGTGCAGGCATTCGCGGACGATGTGGTCCTGATCTTCTCCGGACAGAAAGCGGTGGAGGTTCAGAGACAGGCAAATATGGCTCTCGCGCATGTTCAGAGGTGGGGTGTTAGAAACAAATTAAACTTTGCGGCACACAAAACTAACGCCTTGCTGATCACAAGGAAGTTGAAACACGACACCCCACATCTGAGCATGGGCGGGCAAGCCATAGAATACTCACGTGAGATCAAGATCTTAGGGCTAACAATAGATGACAAACTCACCTTCAATACTCACGTGAGTAACGTATGCCGGAAAGTCCTGAACCTCTACAAGCAGCTCTCACGCGCAGCGAAGATCAGCTGGGGTCTCGAACCGGAGGTGGTCAGGACCATATACACCGCGGTGGTGGAACCGGTGGTCCTGTACGCGGCGAGCGTCTGGGCACCTGCAACAGAAAAAGAGGGGGTGAAAAAACAACTGAACGCCGTGCAGCGAGGGATAGTGCAGAGGATCCTCAAAGCCTACAGAACGGTTTCTCTAAATTCG
>OX439463.1:42500-57500 GCA_949320045.1 Scotopteryx bipunctaria
AAACCGCGATTTTTCAGCGGCATTCCGACTCATTTTTGAGTTAGGAGCTGAAAAATCGTCGCTTTAGTGCGTTTTCCATAGGTTTTGTCCGATTTTTCGTGGAAGTCGTCCGAGCTGAATTTTTTGCACCATCCATCCAGGCTTCAGGACACCGTCCGCGCCTCCCTGCAAAATTTCAGCCGAATCGGGCGACTAAAATCGCAAAACTGAAATTTTTCATAGTAAAAAGTCTTAGTACCCGGTCGTTTTGCCCATACATTTCGTGAATTTGAAATTTTAAACTTCACAACTACTTTTTGTTTTTGCACTGCAAAGGTTCTATTAGTGCGCATCAGCAGTGCTACGGCATATATTACTGACCCGGCTCCTTTTTGGACCCATATTTTGACTTTGTGGAACTAATAATTTTCAAAAACTTATAAAATCTTCACTTTTTGTTATATTTTGGCTAAATTACCTAACTAAGCATTTTTCAAAATTTTTTATATTGTAGTTCTGTATAACCCGCTTGCGCCTGAAGCTGAAAACCGCGATTTTTCAGCGGCATTCCGACTCATTTTTGAGTTAGGAGCTGAAAAATCGTCGCTTTAGTGCGTTTTCCATAGGTTTTGTCCGATTTTTCGTGGAAGTCGTCCGAGCTGAATTTTTTGCACCATCCATCCAGGCTTCAGGACACCGTCCGCGCCTCCCTGCAAAATTTCAGCCGAATCGGGCGACTAAAATCGCAAAACTGAAATTTTTCATAGTAAAAAGTCTTAGTACCCGGTCGTTTTGCCCATACATTTCGTGAATTTGAAATTTTAAACTTCACAACTACTTTTTGTTTTTGCACTGCAAAGGTTCTATTAGTGCGCATCAGCAGTGCTACGGCATATATTACTGACCCGGCTCCTTTTTGGACCCATATTTTGACTTTGTGGAACTAATAATTTTCAAAAACTTATAAAATCTTCACTTTTTGTTATATTTTGGCTAAATTACCTAACTAAGCATTTTTCAAAATTTTTTATATTGTAGTTCTGTATAACCCGCTTGCGCCTGAAGCTGAAAACCGCGATTTTTCAGCGGCATTCCGACTCATTTTTGAGTTAGGAGCTGAAAAATCGTCGCTTTAGTGCGTTTTCCATAGGTTTTGTCCGATTTTTCGTGGAAGTCGTCCGAGCTGAATTTTTTGCACCATCCATCCAGGCTTCAGGACACCGTCCGCGCCTCCCTGCAAAATTTCAGCCGAATCGGGCGACTAAAATCGCAAAACTGAAATTTTTCATAGTAAAAAGTCTTAGTACCCGGTCGTTTTGCCCATACATTTCGTGAATTTGAAATTTTAAACTTCACAACTACTTTTTGTTTTTGCACTGCAAAGGTTCTATTAGTGCGCATCAGCAGTGCTACGGCATATATTACTGACCCGGCTCCTTTTTGGACCCATATTTTGACTTTGTGGAACTAATAATTTTCAAAAACTTATAAAATCTTCACTTTTTGTTATATTTTGGCTAAATTACCTAACTAAGCATTTTTCAAAATTTTTTATATTGTAGTTCTGTATAACCCGCTTGCGCCTGAAGCTGAAAACCGCGATTTTTCAGCGGCATTCCGACTCATTTTTGAGTTAGGAGCTGAAAAATCGTCGCTTTAGTGCGTTTTCCATAGGTTTTGTCCGATTTTTCGTGGAAGTCGTCCGAGCTGAATTTTTTGCACCATCCATCCAGGCTTCAGGACACCGTCCGCGCCTCCCTGCAAAATTTCAGCCGAATCGGGCGACTAAAATCGCAAAACTGAAATTTTTCATAGTAAAAAGTCTTAGTACCCGGTCGTTTTGCCCATACATTTCGTGAATTTGAAATTTTAAACTTCACAACTACTTTTTGTTTTTGCACTGCAAAGGTTCTATTAGTGCGCATCAGCAGTGCTACGGCATATATTACTGACCCGGCTCCTTTTTGGACCCATATTTTGACTTTGTGGAACTAATAATTTTCAAAAACTTATAAAATCTTCACTTTTTGTTATATTTTGGCTAAATTACCTAACTAAGCATTTTTCAAAATTTTTTATATTGTAGTTCTGTATAACCCGCTTGCGCCTGAAGCTGAAAACCGCGATTTTTCAGCGGCATTCCGACTCATTTTTGAGTTAGGAGCTGAAAAATCGTCGCTTTAGTGCGTTTTCCATAGGTTTTGTCCGATTTTTCGTGGAAGTCGTCCGAGCTGAATTTTTTGCACCATCCATCCAGGCTTCAGGACACCGTCCGCGCCTCCCTGCAAAATTTCAGCCGAATCGGGCGACTAAAATCGCAAAACTGAAATTTTTCATAGTAAAAAGTCTTAGTACCCGGTCGTTTTGCCCATACATTTCGTGAATTTGAAATTTTAAACTTCACAACTACTTTTTGTTTTTGCACTGCAAAGGTTCTATTAGTGCGCATCAGCAGTGCTACGGCATATATTACTGACCCGGCTCCTTTTTGGACCCATATTTTGACTTTGTGGAACTAATAATTTTCAAAAACTTATAAAATCTTCACTTTTTGTTATATTTTGGCTAAATTACCTAACTAAGCATTTTTCAAAATTTTTTATATTGTAGTTCTGTATAACCCGCTTGCGCCTGAAGCTGAAAACCGCGATTTTTCAGCGGCATTCCGACTCATTTTTGAGTTAGGAGCTGAAAAATCGTCGCTTTAGTGCGTTTTCCATAGGTTTTGTCCGATTTTTCGTGGAAGTCGTCCGAGCTGAATTTTTTGCACCATCCATCCAGGCTTCAGGACACCGTCCGCGCCTCCCTGCAAAATTTCAGCCGAATCGGGCGACTAAAATCGCAAAACTGAAATTTTTCATAGTAAAAAGTCTTAGTACCCGGTCGTTTTGCCCATACATTTCGTGAATTTGAAATTTTAAACTTCACAACTACTTTTTGTTTTTGCACTGCAAAGGTTCTATTAGTGCGCATCAGCAGTGCTACGGCATATATTACTGACCCGGCTCCTTTTTGGACCCATATTTTGACTTTGTGGAACTAATAATTTTCAAAAACTTATAAAATCTTCACTTTTTGTTATATTTTGGCTAAATTACCTAACTAAGCATTTTTCAAAATTTTTTATATTGTAGTTCTGTATAACCCGCTTGCGCCTGAAGCTGAAAACCGCGATTTTTCAGCGGCATTCCGACTCATTTTTGAGTTAGGAGCTGAAAAATCGTCGCTTTAGTGCGTTTTCCATAGGTTTTGTCCGATTTTTCGTGGAAGTCGTCCGAGCTGAATTTTTTGCACCATCCATCCAGGCTTCAGGACACCGTCCGCGCCTCCCTGCAAAATTTCAGCCGAATCGGGCGACTAAAATCGCAAAAAATTGCCCGCCCACCCACCCAAGCCGCCTAGGCTAGGTGGACCCCATTCCATTTTATAGTAGGGGAAGTTTTTGAAATTTTTGGTTGGTCCGAATTTGACACTTCTAAGTTTAGGGGCCAGTTGTGGCCTATAGAAGGTGCCGCTTAAGGTGAGATTGAGTGCCTGATTGTGCCAATATTTGACATAATCGCCTCAAATTCACCTTTTCGACAATTTTGACTAGGTTTCGCCCTATTTTGACTCTAAATACTTCCTTCAAGTACCGTAAAAGACCTTACCTCTTTACTGGAGACTCGCGCTGTTTAGCAGCAGCAGACTTGACGAACCTGGAACAGAAAAAGGGTTAAAATATTGACCACCGAACGTGACCACGACCACAAAAGCAAAATAGCTTAAACCACCACCCAAGCTACTACTAACCAGTATACTCACCTGTATACGTAGGTATACTTACCTGTTATACTGACTTGTACCTGCTCCGCTGGACGTGGTTGCCGACGTGTCGCCTAGGAAGTACCTGAAACAAATAAAAATACATTAGTGACAAATAAAAATTTAAATTTTATACAATCTAGTCAAATAAAAATTTTAAGTTTAGTTTAAGTTAGCTTTAGTTATACAATTTTAACCTAGATAATAAGAATAATTTTACTCATATTTACAACTTTTACAATTTTATTATCTTTTTATCCTAGGTTAGTATTATTTATTTTAATTTTATAACTTTTATAACTTTTACAAACTTTTTAATTTTTACTATTTGACGAACTTCGTTCCTAAAATGTTTGGTATGCGGACTCCAGTCACAAAACACCCAAGAAGAGTCGAAGAGAAAGAGACACAGGGAGCAGAGCCCGCATACCAAAGCAGTAATGTGAGGAGAAGCATTGGAGAGTGGGAGTCAGGCAGATCTGACACACTCTCCAAAACTTCTACCTCACCCTCGGTGGAACCCCCCAAAACCAAAGCCGCGCCCTTACCACGTAGGGCATCGGTCGAGGCAGCGGGGAGTCCACCGAAGCTAGAGACATCAAAGTACAAAGACAGATTGACAGAAGCAAGAGCCTGCGTGACCAAAGCAAAGTTGAACCTAGGAAACTCAAGAAATATAAAAACAGAAATAAAAGTAGAAGTAATGAAGGCGATAGAAAGGCTGTATAAACTAGTCAAGGAAGCGGAGAGCGAAAACATAGAAGGAAACACCAAGGAAACCACAGCGACAATAAAGGAAAAAGTACCAGAACCTGAACCTAGAATAGAAAAAGAACGAAAAGAAAGCAAAAATGAAGAAGAGTTGATAAAGAAAATGGAAGAGCACGCAAAGATGTTAAAGGAAAATAATGAAAGGATGGAGAAGCTAAGAGAGACAATAGAACGGCACCAAGAGAATCAGGAAAGGATGACCTACGCGAGTGTGGCTGCGGCGTCTACTAGGAGAAATCCGGTAGTACAGACCGCGCTACACTCCGTAGTAGTAACAGGGAAGGATGAACTGGAGACAGGGGAAGAGGTACTTGAAAGGATCAGAAAGGTAGTAAATGCGAAGGAGGGAGGAGTTGCTGTGGAAAGGGTCAGGAAAGCAAAGGACAGTAAGATTATTATAGGATGCAAAACGGAAGATGACAGGAAGAAATTAAAAGAAAAACTAAAGGGAGCAAGTGACCGTCTTACAGTGGAAGACATGACAAATAAAAATCCACAAGTAATAATGCGGGATGTCTTTGGTTATAACAGCGACGAAGACATCCTTAATTCGCTAAGAAAGCAAAATAAGGATGTCTTCGCCGATCTGGATCTGACCACCGAAAACATTGAGATCGCCTATAAAAAGAAAACGCGAAACCCCCACACGCACCACGTCGTGTTGAGAGTATCCCCCAACGTATGGCGGCGTATGATCGAGTCCGGATCCGTACGCATAGACCTCCAGCGCATACGGGTGGCTGACCAGAGCCCACTGATCCAGTGCTCTCTTTGCCTTGGCTACGGCCACGGCCGTCGCTTCTGCAAAGAGGCACTGGAAAAGTGCAGCCACTGTGGGGGTCCTCATATGAGGGCGGCGTGTCCCGAAGTTCTGGCTGGAGCGCCCCCCTCGTGCTGCAATTGTGTACTCGCCAAGATGGCAAATACAGCGCACAATGCGTTCAGCCAGGAGTGCACAATTCGGCGCAAGTGGGACGCTTTAGCCAGAACCACCATCTCATACTGCTAGAAGAACACACTGGTAACCAGCTACCATCGGAGTTGACTAAGCAAACGGAACGGTGCAAGAATAAAATCTTGCACCACCGTTTGCCTCTAAGTAACTAAAAATATTTAGCAGAGAAGACCAGTGTGTTCAGGAAATATAGCAGAAGAAACAAAGATACATAAACTTGTTAAAAATATATACTGAGATATATAGTTTTAGCCAGTAAACAAATAAAAACAGAACAAATAAAAGTGGGAAAGCGAATAAACATAATAGTAACAAAAATAGTAATAAAAGTATTATAACAAAGGTAACAAAAGTAAAATAAACATGTAAATTGTAGAAAGGCGATAACAAAAATGAAATAGAAAAATAAAGTGGTCAGATAAAAAAAAAAAAAAAAAAAAAAAAAAAAAAAAAAAAAAAAAGGAAAATAAGATTAAGATAGATAAAAGTAAAAATTAAGACTAAGATAAAATAAACATAAGATAAATGTAAAGTTCAAACTATATAAGGTAAAATTCAATAAGTAACAAGCTCCCCCCCCTCCCTGTTACATTAGTAACTTTAAATCTAAATTAATAATAAAATAAAGTAAACAAAGAAAAAGAAGTAGACACAGGCTCTGATACCCATGTCAGAGGAACGAAGGGAAAAAAAAAAAAAAAAAAAAAAAAAAAACCTAACCTAACCTAACCTAACCTAACCTAACCTAACCTAACCTAACCTAACCTAACCTAACCTAACCTAACCTAACCTAACCTAACCTAACCTAACCTAACCTAACCTAACCTAACCTAACCTAACCTAACCTAACCTAACCTAACCTAACCTAACCTAACCTAACCTAACCTAACCTAACCTAACCTAACCTAACCTAACCTAACCTAACCTAACCTAACCTAACCTAACCTAACCTAACCTAACCTAACCTAACCTAACCTAACCTAACCTAACCTAACCTAACCTAACCTAACCTAACCTAACCTAACCTAACCTAACCTAACCTAACCTAACCTAACCTAACCTAACCTAACCTAACCTAACCTAACCTAACCTAACCTAACCTAACCTAACCTAACCTAACCTAACCTAACCTAACCTAACCTAACCTAACCTAACCTAACCTAACCTAACCTAACCTAACCTAACCTAACCTAACCTAACCTAACCTAACCTAACCTAACCTAACCTAACCTAACCTAACCTAACCTAACCTAACCTAACCTAACCTAACCTAACCTAACCTAACCTAACCTAACCTAACCTAACCTAACCTAACCTAACCTAACCTAACCTAACCTAACCTAACCTAACCTAACCTAACCTAACCTAACCTAACCTAACCTAACCTAACCTAACCTAACCTAACCTAACCTAACCTAACCTAACCTAACCTAACCTAACCTAACCTAACCTAACCTAACCTAACCTAACCTAACCTAACCTAACCTAACCTAACCTAACCTAACCTAACCTAACCTAACCTAACCTAACCTAACCTAACCTAACCTAACCTAACCTAACCTAACCTAACCTAACCTAACCTAACCTAACCTAACCTAACCTAACCTAACCTAACCTAACCTAACCTAACCTAACCTAACCTAACCTAACCTAACCTAACCTAACCTAACCTAACCTAACCTAACCTAACCTAACCTAACCTAACCTAACCTAACCTAACCTAACCTAACCTAACCTAACCTAACCTAACCTAACCTAACCTAACCTAACCTAACCTAACCTAACCTAACCTAACCTAACCTAACCTAACCTAACCTAACCTAACCTAACCTAACCTAACCTAACCTAACCTAACCTAACCTAACCTAACCTAACCTAACCTAACCTAACCTAACCTAACCTAACCTAACCTAACCTAACCTAACCTAACCTAACCTAACCTAACCTAACCTAACCTAACCTAACCTAACCTAACCTAACCTAACCTAACCTAACCTAACCTAACCTAACCTAACCTAACCTAACCTAACCTAACCTAACCTAACCTAACCTAACCTAACCTAACCTAACCTAACCTAACCTAACCTAACCTAACCTAACCTAACCTAACCTAACCTAACCTAACCTAACCTAACCTAACCTAACCTAACCTAACCTAACCTAACCTAACCTAACCTAACCTAACCTAACCTAACCTAACCTAACCTAACCTAACCTAACCTAACCTAACCTAACCTAACCTAACCTAACCTAACCTAACCTAACCTAACCTAACCTAACCTAACCTAACCTAACCTAACCTAACCTAACCTAACCTAACCTAACCTAACCTAACCTAACCTAACCTAACCTAACCTAACCTAACCTAACCTAACCTAACCTAACCTAACCTAACCTAACCTAACCTAACCTAACCTAACCTAACCTAACCTAACCTAACCTAACCTAACCTAACCTAACCTAACCTAACCTAACCTAACCTAACCTAACCTAACCTAACCTAACCTAACCTAACCTAACCTAACCTAACCTAACCTAACCTAACCTAACCTAACCTAACCTAACCTAACCTAACCTAACCTAACCTAACCTAACCTAACCTAACCTAACCTAACCTAACCTAACCTAACCTAACCTAACCTAACCTAACCTAACCTAACCTAACCTAACCTAACCTAACCTAACCTAACCTAACCTAACCTAACCTAACCTAACCTAACCTAACCTAACCTAACCTAACCTAACCTAACCTAACCTAACCTAACCTAACCTAACCTAACCTAACCTAACCTAACCTAACCTAACCTAACCTAACCTAACCTAACCTAACCTAACCTAACCTAACCTAACCTAACCTAACCTAACCTAACCTAACCTAACCTAACCTAACCTAACCTAACCTAACCTAACCTAACCTAACCTAACCTAACCTAACCTAACCTAACCTAACCTAACCTAACCTAACCTAACCTAACCTAACCTAACCTAACCTAACCTAACCTAACCTAACCTAACCTAACCTAACCTAACCTAACCTAACCTAACCTAACCTAACCTAACCTAACCTAACCTAACCTAACCTAACCTAACCTAACCTAACCTAACCTAACCTAACCTAACCTAACCTAACCTAACCTAACCTAACCTAACCTAACCTAACCTAACCTAACCTAACCTAACCTAACCTAACCTAACCTAACCTAACCTAACCTAACCTAACCTAACCTAACCTAACCTAACCTAACCTAACCTAACCTAACCTAACCTAACCACTGTCTGCTCCCACCCGCAGTCGAGAGCGCCACGAAAATTGACCCCTCCGCGCTTCAAAAATTCGAAAAAATTGGAAAATTTTGCCGTAGAAAGTCGTGCGATATACCAAAAGACGCGGGCTTACGAGCCGCTCACGTTGGTGAAAAGTGCATCGCGATAAGTGAAGTGAGTGCGAAGATAGAGGGAAAATAGTGATTTTTCTGAAATTTTTGAAATTCAAAGTTGAATATCTCGGGATCTGCAGCGGTGACCTACACCTTTTTTGGTGCCTCCAAAAAGGCCTCTTGGAGCTCTACGATTTGACACCTTTTGCCGATTTTTCCCGCGCAGGAGCGCGGAGTAATCGGCAAAAAAACAAAAACCACGTGGCCACGAGGTCAGTGACCCGAGGCCGTGGAGAAGATCTGACAGCGGGACCTGAAGGACCCTACTACGAGCACCCCGGAGGCAGTTTCAGAACTTTTCTAAGTTAAGTCTAGGCCTAGATATAGCATTTTCAAATTTTTTCAATTTTCAAAATTTTTTATTTCAGTCAAAAGATCTGTGACATATACTTTTTAAATTTAAATTCCATAGATTTTAAGCTCCTTTACCTCCTATAAAAAATTCGAGATATTTTCATCAACTAGTTTTTGAAATATCTATTTTTGAAAATTTCACCCCTGCACGAGGTACCCCTTAGAAAATACTTAGAAACTAGATTTTATTCAGATATTGTTAGGCTTAATTTTTAGATATAGGTACCATTTTGTCCGACTCAAATCGGGCCATTTTTGAATTTTTGTGTTAATTTTTGTGTAAATTTAGGTGTTTTTTGTATTTTAAAAATCGGGGAGCAGATATTTAGCATTAAGACAAGTGTCCTTGTGTAGGGCTTGCAAAGACCTTTCAAACGAGCCCAAACACAACCCAGTTTGAGCAAAAAGCGCCAAAGTTAGACAGTTGCGTCCTTTTTGGCCGCCATCTTGTTTTTACTAAAAGCCCTGTAACTTGGTTGTTTGTTGTCCTTTTCGATCAGGGTTTTCGGTGCTGGCACTGCCTTAACCCCCTCTACTCGCTCAGCCACTAAACGTCACTTTTTTATGCTGATCACCAAACATCATTTTTGACTAGCGGTAGAGACGGGTGACGTCGGGGCCATCCCAAAAACCTAAAACACTGCATATTTAGCTCTTAAATTGAGGCAGTAGCGGAGCTTTGAAGTTTTTGGCGTCCATCTTGGACGCCATCTTGAAAAACTTTAAACACCTGTATCTTTCCAACCGATGCTCCGAATTAGATGCGGTTTTTTGTAAACATCTTTGCTCAGGCTGAACTATCGAGGACATCAATAAAAACTGACTCTAGGTAGAGCCAAAAAATTTCTTCAAAAATTTTTTGATGGGAATTTCTAAACAACTGCAAATCCCAAGGCCTACCTTTTCGCTTACGGTGACCGACTCTACATAGAGTAAAATTTTTATTCTATATTATTATTTAATTAGGACACTGACGGTAATACACACTAGTGTAAAACCAAATTAAGACGCATAGATACTAGGGACGAACTGAGTAGGTAGAGCCCTACTCTACCAAAAATAAAAATAGGAAATAGTTAGAAAGCGTTCTCTTACCTGACGTATATCACCGACGACACCTCAGTTGACCTTCGGACGACTGGAACCGGAACACCTCCTAGAACAAAAAGGACAAAATTAGAATACGTCAGACCTACAAATAGAAAAAGGTTAAGAAGAGTGTTCCTTACCCGACATAACTACCGACGACACCGCGGACGACCGTTGACCGGCTGGAACTCGACTGGAACACCACCTGAAACAAAAAGAGAAATTAGAAATAGTTAGGATATATTTACTTTTACATTTTCTTATACAACTTATACAAACTTATTTTCACTAGTATTAAAGCAAACTTTAGGAATTTTGACGCATTCCCTTGACAAGATGTTTGGATTCCACACCCCTAAGAAAGTACAAAGGACTCCCACGGAGGGACATGGCTCCGCATCAACGGAGCAGTCGACGGGACGTGTCTCGCCCCCGCGGGAAAAAGACACAAAACAGACGATAGGAGCCCACCCACCGAACGTTCGGAAGAGCATTGGAGAGTGGGAGTCCGGTAAATCTACTGAAGCCCCCAAAACTACGACCACCCCACCAAGGAATATTGCACCGGTGGAACCCCCAAAACCTAAGCAAAAAACGATCCTCTCGCAAGAGAGCCGGGCTGGAGCCCGACGACTGTCGACAGAGGCCACGGGGAGCCCACCGACACTAAAGCTAAAATACACGGACCGGTTGGCAGAAGCCAAAGCCTGCGTCCAAAAGGCTAAGACACATCTAGGCAACTCTAGAAATATAAAAACCGAGATTAAAACCGAAGTGACGCAGGCTATTGAGCGACTGTACCAATTGGTGAAAGAAACTGAGAGTGTAAAGGGACAGGGGAAGAAGACAGAAACAGAACCCGAAAAAGAGAGAGAGCCCGAAGGAGAAGGAAGAGAAAAACTAACAAAGGAACGTAGGAAAGAAGAGACAGAGCTCATTAGAAGAATAGATGAGCATACCAAACTCATGCAAGAGAGTAACGAGAAAATGAAAAAGCTAAAAGAAATAATAGAAACAAACCAAGAAAGGCAAGAAAAAATGAGCTACGCGAGTGTGGCAGCGGCGTACCCCAGGAGACAGCACCCGGAGTCGACCGCGCTACACTCGGTAGTGGTCACAGCAAAGGATGAGACGGAGACAGGGGAAGAAATCCTGAATAGGATAAGGGAAGTGATAAGGGCAAAGGAAGGGGGAGTAGAGGTTGAGAGAATACGGAAAGGAAAAGACAGGAAAGTGATTGTGGGGTGTAGAACGGAGAAAGATAGGGAACAAGTAAAAGAAAGACTAGAGAGAGCTAAGGACCACCTGGACGTCCAAGAAGTGAAAAATAAAGACCCATTGGTAATACTGAGGGATGTCTTTCAGTACAACAGCGACAAGGACATCATAGAAGCGCTGTGGAAACAGAACAAAAAGGTACTGAAAGACCTGGACGAGAAAGAGCAAAAGGTGGAAATCCTGTACAAGAGACGCTCAAGGAATCCCCAAGCCAACAGCGTGATCATGAGGGTCTCCCCCGGAGTCTGGCAGCGTCTGGTCGATGCGGAGTCGGTCATGATCGACCTACAAAGAGTGAGAGTAGCAGACCAGTCGCCACTGGTGCAATGCTCACTCTGCCTAGGTTACGGTCACGGCCGACGGTTTTGCAAGGAGACCATCGAGAAATGCAGCCACTGCGGGGGCCCCCACATGAGAGCGGACTGTGCGGAATGGCTCGCTGGAGCAGCCCCAACATGCTGTAACTGCGCGCGCGCGAAGATTGATAGAGGCGACCACAACGCGTTCAGCAATGAATGCCCGATTAGAAGGAAGTGGGAGACGATAGCACGGGCCACTATAGCATACCAGTGTTAAGGTGGTCCCGGGCGAGATATCTTCCTCAGCCAGTAAGAAGGCCTACCTCATAGCCCAAATAAACCTACAAAGGAGAGAACTAGCAACACACGAACTGATGCTAATGGCTAGCGAGAAAAGGATGGCCTTCGCACTAATCCAGGAACCGTACGTAGGAGCGATCGGTAGAATGAGGAACTGCGGGGGAGCCAGGATCTTCCAGAACACAAACCAGGGGAATGGCACCATAAAGGCGGCAATAGCCGTCTTCGACAGCAATATGGACGTGATCCAACTTCCAGAGCTCACCACAAATAACATCACGGTGGTAAAACTAAGAACGAGTGCCTGGGAGATCGTGGTTGCCTCGTTGTACTTCGAGCCAGATTTGCTGACCATTGAGCCGTACCTGGAGCAACTGAGGAAGATACAACAACGAGAAAAACCAAGATACCTGATAATCGGGGGGGACGCGAACGCGAAGAGCACGTGGTGGGGAAGCGACAAACTAGACCAGAAAGGCGAAGAACTTGCAGGACTCCTAGAAGAGATGGGCTTGCAGATACTCAACGACGGCGACACCCCCACCTTTGACACCATTAGAGGCAAGAAGAGATACAGCAGCTTCGTGGATGTCACGGCATGCACAGAGGAGACGCTGGCCCTGGTAGAAGGCTGGAAAGTAAGCGAAGGTGAGATAAGCTCGGACCACAACACAATAACATTTAACATTAGGTTAACAAAATCAAAAGGAATCATTATTAATAGAACGACTAGAATCTTCAATAGTAAAAAAGCAGATTGGGACCAGTTTCGTGAGAAACTGGCCCAATTGCTAGAGGAAAACAAACTAAATCAACAAGAAATAGGGAAAATAAATAGCAAAGAAGAATTAGACCAAAAAACAGAACTATACATAGCAACGATAACCGAAACATGTAAAGACAGTATCCCTAAAATAAAAATAGTAAATAAATTCAACTTACCATGGTGGTCCGAAGAACTCGCGGAGCTGAAGAGAGAAGCCAAAACCAGGAAGCGCCGAATCCGATGTGCAGCGCCGATCCGGAGGAGCAAGGTCGTCGGTGAGTACCTGCAAGCAAAAGAAAAGTATGAGACAGAAGCTAAGAGGGCACAGACGCAAAGTTGGAAGGAGTTCTGTGGAAAGCAGGATAGGGAGGGACTATGGGAGGGGATATATCGAGTCATAGGCAGAACGACGAAGAGGCAAGAGGATGTACCACTGGTGAGGGAAGGGGACGTTTTAAGTGCGAAAGAGTCGGTAAAGACACTGGCCGATACTTTCTACCCGGAGGATCTGGAAAGAGAGGATAACGCAGACCACCAACGCACAAGACTACAGGCCGACCATGTAAACGACTGGGTACATGATGAATACCATGACCCACCGTTTACAATGGTAGAACTGAGAAGCGCGGTGGACAGCTTCAACCCCAAAAAAGCCCCGGGTAAGGATGGCCTCACCGCTGACATCTGCGGCAAGGCAATAACACACGACCCCGAAACGTTCCTAGCCTTAGCAAACAAGTGCCTGACACTGCACCACTTCCCGACCACCTGGAAGGAGGCAGTGGTAATAGTCTTGAGGAAGCCGGGGAAAACAGACTACACCAGCCCCAAGGCATATCGACCAATCGGTTTGTTGCCAGTTATGGGCAAGATATTAGAGAAAATGATGATAGGACGAATAAAATGGCATGTTCTCCCCAAGATCAGCACTCGCCAGTATGGGTTTATGCCACAGACGAGCACCGAGGACTCCCTCTATGATCTGATGAAACATATACGCACAAAACTTAACGAAAGGAAACTTATAACGATGGTATCATTAGACATAGAGGGAGCCTTCGATGCAGCCTGGTGGCCAGCCATAAAAACAAGACTGGCTGAGGAGAAGTGCCCCGTGAATGTCAGAAGACTCCTAGACAGTTACCTACAAGATCGTACTGTGAGGGTGAGATACGCGGGGCAGGAACACCAGAAGAGAACGAATAAGGGATGTGTCCAGGGTTCCATCGGCGGACCCATGCTGTGGAACCTTCTCCTGGACCCTCTCTTAAAGGGACTCGAAACACGCAACGACTATTGTCAAGCCTTCGCAGACGACGTGGTCCTAGTCTTCGACGGTGACACGGCTATAGAGGTTCAGACGCAAGCCAATGCCGCCCTCGCCTATGTTCAGGGGTGGGGTGTCAAAAATAAGCTTAAGTTTGCACCGCACAAAACAAATGCAATGGTAATTACCAGGAAGCTGAAATTTGACACACCACTGCTGAGGATGGGTGGGGTCGACATTGGGATGTCGAAAGAAATAAAGCTCCTGGGTGTCACAATCGATCATAAGCTGACCTTCAACAATCACGCGACCAACGTATCTAAAAAAGCCCTTAACATCTACAAGAGACTTGCTACAGCCGCGAAGGTCAGCTGGGGCCTACACCCAGAGATTATTCGGACCATTTACGTTGCCGCCGTCGAGCCCATAATAATGTATGCAGCAAGTGTCTGGGCAAGTGAGACAAAAAAGCTTGGAGTGCAAAAGCAGCTAAACGCAGTCCAGAGAGGCTTCGCTCAGAAACTGACGAGAGCGTATCGGACCGTTTCTCTTAACTCGGCCCTGGTGCTGTCCGGGTTGCTCCCGCTTGACCTTAGAATACAAGAGGCAGCTGCCCTGTATGAGGCCAAGCGAGGAGTACCCCTGCCAGCACTAGCAGATAGAGAAATGGAGAAAATGGTGCGATACATCGAACAACCGCA
>OX439463.1:62500-65000 GCA_949320045.1 Scotopteryx bipunctaria
AACCTAACCTAACCGGCCTGCACAGTCGATATACTCGGCCTGATAGACGGTTGGAGGGTGATAGACGACCTCACGAGCTCGGACCACAACGGCATCACCTTTAATATAGCACTGAAAAAATCAAAAGGGACAAGTATTAAAAGAACGACAAGACTTTACAACACAAAGAAGGCGAATTGGAGTCAGTTTCGTGAGAAACTGACCCAATTCAAAATAGATAATCAAATAAGCGTAGAAAACATACAAAGCATTACCAATAAAGCAGACCTAGATAAAGTAACAGAAAAATACACAAACATAATAACACAAGCATGCATAGAAACAATCCCGAAAAAGAAAGCCAAAGAAACACTTACCATGTCGTGGTGGTCAGATGAACTCGCCGTGCTGAAGAGGAAGTCCGTCACCCTGAAGCGTCGAATCAGATGCGCAGCGCCAGCCCGAAGACCCGGTGTCGTAGACGAGTACCTGAAAGCAAGACAAGAGTTCTTAAGTGCAGTCAGCAAAGCGAAAATTGAAAGCTGGAAGGATTTCTGTGGGAAGCAGGACAGAGAGGGAATATGGGAAGGAGTGTACAGGGTCATAGGTAGAACAGCCACAAGACAGGAAGAAATACCCCTAGTAAAGGAAGGTGTGCTAATGGATCCAAAAGAGTCGGTAAAATTGCTAGCAGATGTCTTCTATCCGGAGGACAATGAAGATGGGGATAACACTGACCACCGACAGACTAGAATGATAGCAAACCAGGTAAACAGCCCGGTAATTGATGAACAATATGACCCACCGTTTACAGAAGAGGAATTAAGTGCTGCGGTGGGAAGTTTTAACCCCAAAAAGGCCCCGGGAGCAGACGGTTTCACTGCGGATATTTGCGGCCAGGCTATAGGAAGCGATCCAGAGGCTTTCCTAGAACTGGCTAACAGGTGCCTGGCTCTCTCACACTTTCCGACCATTTGGAAAGAAGCTACAGTTGTGGTCTTGAGAAAGCCAGGCAAAGACGATTACACGAACCCTAAATCATATAGACCAATAGGATTGTTGCCAGTTCTGGGAAAGATCCTGGAGAAGATGCTCGTAGGCCGGATGAAATGGCATCTCTTGCCGAAAATGAGCCCCCGTCAATACGGATTCATGCCAAAACGAAGCACCGAGGACTCCCTTTACGACCTGATACAATACATCCAAGGGAAGCTTGACCAGAAAAAACTCATAACCGTAATATCATTGGACATAGAGGGAGCTTTCGACAGTGCGTGGTGGCCCGCGATAAGGATCCGGATGGCGGAGGAAAAGTGTCCTGTTAACATAAGAAGGCTAATAGACAGCTACCTCCAGGATAGACGGGTTAAGATTCGGTATGCTGGAGAGGAACATGTGAAGGATACAGGGAAGGGATGTGTACAGGGATCGATTAGTGGCCCCATCATGTGGAACCTCCTGCTAGATCCACTGCTGAAGGGACTCGAAAGACGTGGAGATTATGTGCAGGCCTTCGCGGACGATATCGTCCTGATCTTTGATGGGGACACAGCACTGGAAGTGCAGACACAGGCAAATGCCGCCCTCGCCTATGTCCGGGAGTGGGGTATCAAAAATAAGCTCAGGTTTGCGCCCCATAAGACTAGCGCCATGGTTATAACGCGTAAGCTTAAATATGATATACCACTCCTGGGTATGGGCGGGGTTGACATCGGCATGTCAAAAGAAATCAAGATCCTGGGGCTCACTATTGACAACAAGCTGACCTTCAATAGCCATGCCGCCAACATCTGCAAAAAGGCGTTGAACATTTATAAGCAGTTGTCAAGAGCCGCCAGGATCAGTTGGGGTCTTCATCCTGAAATTGTTAGGACTATATACACGGCCGCAGTCGAACCAGTCATCATGTACGCGGCCAGCGCATGGGCACCAGCTACAAAAAAGTTAGGCATCCAAAGACAACTCAATGCAGTTCAAAGAGGATTCGCCCAAAAACTCACGAAAGCTTACCGCACCGTCTCCTTGAACTCGGGACTAGTGCTGGCCGGGATACTCCCACTTGACCTCAGAATACAGGAGGCAGCTGCCCTGTATGAGGCCAAGAGGGGGGTACCCCGACCGGAATTAAGAGACAGGGAGGTGGAGCGGTTAGTTCCATACGAGAGAGTTAAGCACCCGGCGAAGCATGTACGCCTCACATTTAAAAGCCTGATAGACCAGGAACAAGAAGAAGCACACAGGACTCAAGAAGTCCGTATCTACACCGATGGCAGCAAGATTGATGGTGAGGTCGGGGCTGCACTATCCTTGTGGAGAGGTGATGCTGAGACCAAAGCCATCAAGCTTAAACTGCCATCTTATTGCACGGTCTATCAGGCCGAACTACTGGCGATATGCAGAGCAACAGAGGAAACGTTACGGCGCTCAGAGTTGTCCTTTGGTATTTACAGTGACTCTAGATCGGCTCTGCAAGCAGTCACAAATAACGGTTCCCTCCACCCTTTAGCTGTGGAGGCTCGAG